>VALG01002617.1:0-11767 GCA_009835305.1 Ipomoea purpurea
TGGTTACTAAACTAAATGTATAATTAATTTGGTTGATGTTGATTGGTTGGGTTGCCCCGTGAGAGGGAGAAATGTGTGGACAATCCAATTAGACAGCGTACACGTGCAAAAAAAATATGGTACAAGTGCTATACAACGTTGTTCACAACAAGAATTACTTGTAACAAGTGAATTTCGAGAGAATATGCTGAAACATTTGCAACTATAAAAACTCGTTAATACCCAAATTTCTTCGAAAAACAAAAGGTGTAAACTGTAAAACACATAAATTTAGGTGTGATGAAGTAAAAGGGATTCATCCATGTTTAACCAAAGGTCAAGATTCGAAAGAGAAAGATATACTTACAAGGGTAGTCACTATGAAAACTCTAAATACACCCAAAAAGAAATTAAAAAAAGAATTGTAAAAAACATAGTAGTTGAGCTGAGTTGTAAATAGTTACACTTTAATTCATACTTTGAACATAGACAACATTGGCGTTATGCATGAATTTTATATTAGAAAATATGTAAATTTGTCAAAATTAGTATATAATCCGATGTATCATTTAAAATATATTTGACTCTTATTTATTATTTATTTTTTACCGTCATTGGATGCCACCGCATCTTAAAATACGCTGTTCTAAGTCGCTGATTAACTAAATAATAGCTTTAGCGTTTTGGACTATGGTCAAAATGTCAAAATTGACAGATCCAAAAAAATAATGACGAATATTATCATTAACTTCCATATCTAAATTTAAATAAATTCTCAATGTTCATAATGAAATCAATCCACCATACCACTAATTACAAATTTTAAGTGAAATTTATCATCTACTAAACATGAAATCACATTTTCAATGATGAAGAATATGGCTAATGGCTCTCATTTTGGCAGATCCGATGCGAATCCTTTTTAACTTTGTTGCTTTTTTGGAAGAATGTGGGTGCTCTTTTCTTTGTTGGGCATAATTGCCAAATCTTTTTATTTTTTATTTTTTAAAAACCAAAATCAATTTAAATTCACATAATTTACACCCCCAAAAACAAAAAAAAAAAAAAAAAAAAAAAAAAAAAAATCCCAAAGTTTAGCTCAATGATTTAAATGTTTAATGGTTATTTAAAAGTTTTGTTCCAATTGAAGGTGGAGGTGCAGTACAACTGTAAAGTAGGGCTGAGAAATGATGACTAACAGGACAACTGCCGAATAGTTAATTTATTAATCACAAGGTTTCAAGTTTGACTTCTGAAATAAGTGACCTATTTGACATCTCTTGGTATGGATAACTTAAGTTGATTTGGTTTTTTGCTGCTAGTGTTACAAGACATGACTTACTTAACGTATACTGTTCAGATACTGATTGTAAATTTTTTCGTTACTTAAAAAAAATAAAAATAAAGACTTATTTGCCGATTTATCTCATCATATGTAAAGTTACGAAATGTACAGCACGTTTGGTTCACGGACATGAATTTTGAGGGTAATAGGAATGCTATTCCATAAGGAATGGAATATGCAAGGAATAGAATATAGAATTGCTTATTCTATTTTTTGGTTCGTGGAAGGAATAGACTTTAGGAATTATATTACAATGTTTGGTTGATTTAAGGAATAGAAATGAAATACTGTTTTAAAAGCAACAAGTACCCTTATAAAAATATGTGATGGTGCGGATGGTGGTGGTAGTGATGGGCGGACGGTTGTGTGGTGGTGTGGTGGTGCGGTGCGTGCTGCGGTGGTGGTGGTGGCGGTGTGGTGATGGTGGTGGCTCGGCAGTGTGGGGGCGGTGACGGTTGTGGTGGTGCGTGGCGTTGGCGACGATGGTGTGGTGGCGGCGACGATTGGTGGTGGTAGCGACGCGATAGTGAAATAGGATAAATTTATATATAGGATAAAAAAATTATGTTAAAGAAATGGGTTAAAAAAAAATTCTAAAATCTATTTGTGAGCGTTCAGTAATAGGATAATACCAGGGGCCTATTACCAGGAATATTATTCTTGTAATAGAAATGGTTATCAAACAAAAGAATAGGCCGGAGAATGCTATGTCATTCCGGCCTATTGCGTGAACCAAACGGACCATTAATGTATTAAAGAAAAAGTAGGCCCCAATGCATCTAACTGCGTGAAGCCCACTCGCTTCCTGTACAGCGTGGGCCACGACCACCTCGCTCCCTTTCTAGGACCAGAATTCGTCGAAAGTACCACCTTGACCACAACTCCCACGACAGACTCTGTTTCTATTTTTTTATTTTTTTATTTTTGTCATTATTATTATTATTACTATTATTTATGTTTCATGTTTATAATCATCATACTATATTGTTCACAGACCAATGATCAAAGATTATTGGGAGGGAAAGCATAGAAAATTATGGAAAAATAAAATTCCAAATTTCGTTGTGATTAATAATCCAAATAACTGTGTCACTCGCCACTGCAACACACGCTAACTGCGTACGCACCAGAGGCGGAGCACTCCGGCGACTTTCATGGCGGAGCTCACGCAGGCATCCGAAGTTTACGCCCGAAGACGCTGCAAGTGTGGCGGACGCTGCTCAACTGGCTCGCCTCTCTTCTTCCAGATCTTCGTTCAGATCATCCGAGGCACGCCGTCTTTGACTCAGCTCTTCTCCTTCCTCTCCCCTCCCTCTCCGCAATTCAAGCCTCTCCCTGTCGTCGAGCTCCCGGAGTCTCACGAGCCTGCGGAGCGCCGCCTTCCTCCGCCGCGCAAATCGGCGCTGGAAGCGTCGACGAGCTTCGTCTGCCTAGATCACGGTATAGTCCCCTTCTGTATAGCGCGCTTTATTATAAATATATGCTTCGTAGTGTCCAGTTTGTTGGTGAATTTATTGATCTCATTTTTGTTGAGAAAAAACATGAAAACAGAAGAATTGTAGTGAAAACAGATTTAGCTGGTGTTAGAGATAGTTTTTAGGGTGAGTGCTGGGCGCAGGTGGTGTCTGGACGGGATGATAACTTGGTTTGTGCTTATGGAGACATCGAGCTTGCCTCTGTAATACGCACTCAGGCAACTGAGGCTGGGTGGTTGAGCTGAGTAGTGTCATATCTCAGAGAAGGTGAAAAACTGAAAACCAGTTTCTAAACTCTAAATTATCAGATTATTGGCTTAGAGATGGCGGGAAATACGAAGATTTGGGATCTAGGAACAACCTAGTGATTACGATATTGTGTGTTTGAACGGCCCGGGCATTGCCAATGGGAAATTAATTGGATTATGTGTGATGGCTTAAAAATCTAAAATATAACTATTCTGTTATAAATATATATACTAATTATATTTATACTAAATATTTATCTTGTTTGGTATGACCTTGTGTGTTTACTGCAGGTTTTGAGGTACTGTTATACTTCATACATTTCCAGCTACGTATTATTGCTGCAGCTATGCGAGGCCCCTTGTTGACAATTTCGATACTGAAAATCGATTCATTCTTAGACTTTACAGGCCTTCTACAACCAGGACGTAAGTATAGCTGTGTTATATATATATATATATATATATATATATATATATATATCTTGATTTAATTATATCGTTTCGTTTAGCAATTTCTGCAGTTAGGAAAGTCTTCTTTACTTCCCTCATTTTGTACCTTATAACTAGAAGAAATGAATGAATGAATGAATAAATATAACTTGAAACTAAACAGGCACAGGATATAGCCTTGACATGGTAGCTCGTTATGTGTTCATACACCTATATATTCATGTGCAGGGTATAGACCCGATAGAGAGTATTTCCTCTAAAGCTTTCCTTTTATCATTTTTCTCTATGGAAAATCAACAGTGTACTGCGTTTTCTTCCATGAACTGCTGTCGGGGCTTTGTAGTCTCGGGTGAGATGAAGCGAACCTGACAATGGAAGTTACGGTTCATTGCAGGTCTGCTTTCTATCTAGCTAGGAATCCTTTGTTTAGCAGAACAATGAGTGATGTAGAGCACCGAACTTTTCTGTCAGTCATCTCGAAGAATTTTGTGCTCGGTAATGACTTAGTCTGTATTCCTGAAGCTAGTTCTTCGATGTAGGAGTTTCTAAGATTATCGACATTATATAACAGCCCAATTCCCTGATCTAAAGTGCGTCTTTTGTTTATAACTTATAAGACTTTAGTAGTCCATAGAAATCATCCTTCCTGGCCTTTTCATACCCGCTTTTGCTTTTGCTTTTGCTGATTCTTTTTTGTGTTTTTATTTGAGTGGTGTTGTTATATTGTTAACAGTGATGGTTGATAGTCTCTGACGCTATGTGTGCCATATCACAGGGATACCGAGAACATGTGAAGGATCTGTGTAGCATATCGAAGGATTTATGCAGAATTGTTATTGTTGATAACAACCCCTTTAGTTTCTTGCTGCAACCACTAAACGGGATTCCATGCATTCCATTCTCTCCCGGGCAACCGCATGACCATCAGGTATGTCAAAAACAAAAAACGAAAAAGTTAGACTGTTGACTCGGTAACCACAAGGTTACAAGTTCGGACTCCCAGCTAGATGCCTATTAGTCTTTTGGGTCTGAGCCCGTGGAGTTGTAAGGTGAGATTTACCTAGTTTCCACTCTCGGGTAGTGGCTGCAGGATTCCCTTGTCACCGAAAAAAAAAAAAAAAAAACAGCAACGAAAACCATGAATCTTCTTCAGAAAATTACTTGGTTATTCTTAATTCCTTATTCCTCGAGGGCTTCTGTCCAGTTGTTCTTGCTTATTTCCAGCTCCTGGTAAGTCATACTCCCTCTTCTATGAAGCCACCCGTCTCTCAACAGAAGGGAATGTTCAGACCGGCCGCTCTCGAAAAATTTCATATGCCTGAATGGTTTAAGAAATACAACGGGAATCCCAGCTTCTTGGTTGATGAAATGGCAGGATGAAGATTATGCTATCCTAAGTTTTGGAAAAAGCTAGCAGACCTCCTGGATTGATTGATGAATGCAGGAGGTCTGTCGGTCTGTGGCACAACTGTGATTGTCACTTAGATTCTTGTATAGAACTGTGTGGTCTATAGCTTTATTGTCTTCCAATGTCATTGGGCTTTCTTGTCAATGTCCACTACTATTGTAAAAAAAAAAAAAACATCCTTCATATTAGGCAAATCACTTCTGAAATTGTTTTCCTCCTTCATGGATAATGCTAAGTGGTCTTCTGTTGCAATACTAGAAACCAGGAGACATTTGAACGTATCAACTGTTCACTTGGTGTTTATTCTCGTATAGTTAAACGTCAGATTCTTGTTGTCTGTTACGTTCTCCACTTTTGGAATCATTTGTAAAACCCAAAATCTAAGATCAATAACATTGTCTATTAACTTGTTAGACCAATTCATCGGTCATGTCTCAGTTCGTTGTATTGAATGATACAATTATACCAAAATAATATACTTTCAGTACTCAAATAATGAATTTCTCTGAATACAATTGTACATTTTAATTACTAAAATACTTATTGATAATATGGTCTATACAGCTATTGTGAGCCATGGTCCCAACACAATAATAATTGTGTTGCAAATGGCAATGCTAAGCATCTTATGATACAATGTTTATAAAAAAGAAAACTATTTACCTAAAATACTAAACAAACAACAATTTAAGGACATATAAGAATACCCAAAACTATATGGTTTGGACACTCGAATGTTTTATGACTTATGAGGCTGGCTGGATTTGATCTGGCAAATGCCAAAAAAAAACTCTGTTGGCTGGACCAAACACAGCCTAAGTCAATGGCGTGTTTGGATCCAAACCTAAACCAAAAACAATAAAAAAAAACAGAACAAAAAAAGGGTTTCGGTTCATGAAAGCTCCGACAACAATGATGATTACGTATGGAATAAAAAACAATTCTTTAAAGCAAGCCATGTTCAAAAAACTTCCGATGAAATAAAAGGGGAAAAACACGATGATCAAGAATTAAATGTCTTAACTTTAGTATATCTGTGATCTGTCATGCCCCCAAAACTATTCATTTTCTTCTTCTCCATTCTATCTGGCTTGTACTTCCAATGTTTTTTATTCTTAATTTACGAGGAAAGTCTTACAACCACAATTCGAAAGTGTTTGTGGCGAAGTCCAATCTTATGGCTTCAACTAACAAAGAATCACAATATAATGAAGATAAACTTAAATTTAGGTTGTCCGATCGCTCAAATCAAGAAGATCATTAAACAGCTCCTATAAGAAATAGAATTTAAAAATTTTGTGATTATCCAAGCTAACTCATTCGCACCACATATTGATTGCTGAATTGTTTTCTTTATCTTGCACACAACATCATGCATGCGTTTTATGGTATTCACAGCTTTCAGGTTTGACAGATTTAGCAGCTGACAATATTTTTAAAAGTCCGAAAACATCTGAAATGGAAAGAGATTCATTGTACGAAAGAAACTATACATAAATATAATAATAATAATAATAATTAAATATGTTTCGCTTTGATTAAAAATTTAATGATAATCAAGTTACATTGTGATATATTATATGTTAACATGCTTATCACCATGCTATAACTATTGATCATAGCGTCACATTAACAAATAATTAATTCTCTTATTTTATCATGATATAAAGGGTGTATGTTGTTACAATGAATAACATTATTATTATTATATATTATATATTATTATATATTTATATTATTATTTATTATATTATTATTAGTGGTCCAGGAGGTTGACATACTTACGTAAGATTAAGAAAATGGAGTGGTTGGAGGAAACAAGTGTTTAGAACAGCAATAAAGAAAATCTTTATAACTTACTTTTTATGTTCACTCCATGCATTTATTATTTTTTATTCCATCTTTGTCAAAAGAGAGGACAGCTTCGTAGTTGTGTTCCTGTTCTAATTTTTTTTCTTAAATACATAATAATAATAATAATAATAATAATAATAATAAATAATAATAATAATAATATACCTTATGCGCTTTCATTTTAAAGAGAGAAGAAAAAAAAAAAAAGAAAGAAAAAAAAAACTATGAGATAAAGACATAAAGTGACACAATAATTATTTCACAAAACCCCACCAAACTGCCTCCAGCACCAACTCAAGGACCAGCATGTAGACTCACACAAAAGTGACACAACTAGTCAAGAAAAGCTACTGCTCACCCCGCTCGATGGACAGCTCAAGTTGAATATAATGGTGAATTTTAAAAATAATAAATTTTGAGGCTCGAAATCTTACCAACGCGGAAGTGTTGCGAGCAATTTCTAAAAGTAATTTCTTGAAAATAATGTTTTTTTAAATTAATAAAAAATCACCGAAAAATCTAATTAATAATAATGATTATATGCATAACTATTCATTTTGGTTCAAAAAATGCTTCTTCTTATTGGTATAGCCAAAGAGAAAAAACTGCAAGAGGGATATGTCTAAAGCACTTGAAGCATCAAACCACCAATATTGCTCCATTATATCCATTTGGCGTCAAACAAACATTTAGCGTCCCCTGATAGTCTGCCCGAGGATAAAGGACGGAATTGAGAAAAAAAAATCACTGATGAAGTCGAAGAACATTTTAGGTATATAACCTCAAGAATTAATATATAATCTGTTTAAAATTAATCAAATCAACACCCCAAATTGCGTGTGTTTTGTATTCCACTGTTGATATTGCGACCTAAAGAGCGCACTTTATTAGATGTTGATTGGATTCATGACACTTAACTCACAACCAAAATATAAGTAAAGCTAGAATTGACATATAATATGTTGTCTCTATTATTTTGACTTGTTCTACCTTCATAACCCTAAAATGACTCCAAGCTAGAGAGACATTTTCAATATACACCAATCTTATGGAGATTATCCTTACCAACAATTATCATAACTTTCTTCTACATTAACACGTGTAGACATGATAAAATTCACTATAGTGTTCGTTCGTATACACATGAAAAAATCAATTAATGCCTTGTAACATTTTGAAAAATCGGACTTGTATGACTTGTGCAATTAGACTATGAAATAAAGAAAAAGTGCAATCAAACCATTTAACATTAAAAATATGTGCAATTGACATTATTAGTAGGTAAATAATAAATTTATGGTAAACTTTTGATTTAGTATGCTACATGGAAAATAAAATAACTTTTTTCTTTAATTATTAAACAATATAATATAATATTAAAAAAAAAAATTTAAACGGAGCCTCCTCCGTCCAAATCGACGGAGGAGCTAGGAAGCGACCTCCTCCTCATTGACGTCGATGGAGGAGGCGAACTCCTCCACCATTGATCTATTGTCAACTGTTAAAATCATAAAATCAACTAACGTAAACGAGTTCTTACTAAATTTATCCACTAGAAAGATAAATGAATTATTGTTTTAGTAGGTGTGAAATGAGAATTATAGAAGAAGACCAAGTCTTCTCTTGATGGCAATTAATCCACGTCTTGAAAGAAAAAGGCAAAGCAAAGAACAATTTGATGAGTCAATATTACATTTATAAACTTTTGGATTTTTTTTTTTTCTTACATACTATTCATGTTTGTTTTTTCCAAAGGTGGGGGAAGTTGTGATGGACTAAAATTAATACGTGTTGATAATTCGAGAACTAAAAGTTGGGAGGATTATAATACAATGACTAAATGCATGTACTATTATTTTATAAATTTAGGAATTAAAAGTGTAATTTTTTATTTTTTTTTGTATGTTTTTAATTGTGTAATTCGATTATTGCTTATAATCTTGCATTCAAATGTAATGAATATTTATATTTAATAAGTTAAAATTTCGTCGGTCCTCATCAAATATACAAAAAAAAAAATGAGTTAAATATAAACTTTGGGTGTTAGAAAAAGGAACTAAAAAACTTATCCAATCAAATTATACCATAGAATTGAAGTGGAAAGTGGAATGAATTACGAGTGGTTGAATTAACGTGCGGTTTAAGTAGTGAAATGAAGACCGATGATAGCCATAGGGGATAGAAATTATAACTATTATCTGAAAATGTATATTGAGTAAATTTTATTTGTGTGTATAAAATCTGTAAATTATATAAGAGAAATTGTACCATGATAGATTCAATCAAAAAGTTATAAACAAAAATTAAATTTATAAAAGATCATGTTCCACATATTTAATCATCCATTTCAGAACTGAATTTGAGTGTTTGACTGTCATTATTATAGTCCACCACTCCCACTTTTCCTTGTCGCATTAATATACAACATAAAATTTTAATTATCTTAAAATAATAGCGAAATGATTAAAAATAAATATTTGTCCGTTTAAATCTTAGCATGACGGTTTCATATATGAAATGATCATATTTGAAATAAGTTTTTTTTTTAATTATTTTATTTTATTTTATTTTAACGAGAAAAACCCACAATAATTAATTGAAGGTGTACAAATACATTGAGCAAATCCAGCTCTTATATAGTAGCTCGCAAATTACACATAAATTGTACTAAGAAAATCGTGTGTGATAGACTCAACCGAAAGGATGTTGATAAGAAAGAGAGAATAGTACTTTCACATCTAAAATAATCATGTGTATATATACACAATTTTATTAAACATATAATAACATGTAAATTCTCATATATTTCTCATCATCCTATATTTTCTTTTATATACATAGTACAATTTAATGTAGAAACCTCCCATAGATTGTTGATTGGCAATTGTCTTTTTTCCAAACTCTAAGGTGTTTGTGTTTGACCCTCTACTTTCTTCAATTACACAATCATGTTAGAAAATCAGACCACACATCCGTTACAACATTAATTAACCACAACAATATTTTTTTTTCTTTTTCTTTTCCACTGCCATAATTTGCTCCATTTATTCCAATATTGTCATTTTCGAGAATCAAACAAACTCTTTAATCAACATCTTTGCAAAATTTATTGTTAATTTTATTATGTAAGTAGTTGACGAGGGTCAATATAATCGATCGAAAATAAAACATTTTTTAAAAGACTTGGAAATAGTTTATTATTGCTTTGAGATGAAGAAGAACGCTCTAATGCTCTTAATCAAGAAGAACGTGTTCATTACAGTCTATTTTTCAAAATATTATATAGTCTTATGTTCCCACTACTACTCCAAGTGTGTTTTGGGTAAAATGTAATTATGACCCTAGTCGTCAAATGACTACAAGAAGATAAAAGATCGTCCTAACTGACGGCTCAAACTGAGAAGGTCAATGCGTAGCTCCCACAAGAAGTCAAACATGAAATTAACTCTGTGGTTACCAAATCAACTATTCGACTAACTCGGTTTGAATTGCTAGCAAGTTGAAATTATAAACATACAGAAAGTGATATCCAAAGTAATAAAAAAATAGAGTTAATACCCATTTTGGTCCTCTGACTATTAGCTAATACACGATTTAGTCCCAAACTATTAAAAGTACCAAATTTAGTCCTCTAACTTTTAAATGGTACCCAATGTATGTGGTCCTCCATTAGAATTGCCATTTATCCACCGTTATTTTGAAGGGCATAAGTGTCATTTTAGTTGATAAAGCACATCCTTCCTTAAATGAAGTGACACCATGCTCCCAATAGAGTAGGCGCATCTCATGGAGCGAAGTAGAGACTAGTCCACCATGCTCAGCACCTCCAATAGTATCCCCTGATTGTCCATGCAGTGGCTCGATCGCTGGAGGGCCTCCAACGACGTTAACCAAAGGAAGAAACAGGTTTGGACCAAGTAAATTGACTTCATTGCCATCAAAATAACAGTGGATAGACGACAATTGTAACGGGAACCACATTGGGTGTGATTTTAAAAGTTAGAGGACTAAATTGGATATTTTTAATACTTTAGACTAAATCGAGTATTAGTAATAGTCGGAGGATCAAAATGGGTATTAACTCAAAAAATAATACCCCGTATTATAAAATCGATTTAATTAAGATTTTCCAACTACTTTATGTACTTTTCATAAATGAGATTTCGTATCCCTAGATTTTACATCATATTGGACTTATTAAGCCGATCATTGGAGCCAAATCAAATACTAGACCACATATATCCAACCCATCACTTATCATCAAGCAAAATTCATTTAAATTAATCTCATTTCACAACGATAATGTCATTGATAACTAAATACCATACGTTGCTCGCATCTCATCAAATCAATTGAAATTGCGATTCAAATTCATGATTAAGATTCTATTAACGAATATAATAATTCATTAATACAGGGTAATTATTATACTATGTTATTAATAATAAATAAGCAATTTCTGAAACTGTAAATACATGTTATTTGACTAGACGTCCGTCTTTCATTT
The DNA here is from genome assembly GCA_009835305.1 of Ipomoea purpurea. Classification (NCBI taxonomy): domain Eukaryota; kingdom Viridiplantae; phylum Streptophyta; class Magnoliopsida; order Solanales; family Convolvulaceae; genus Ipomoea; species Ipomoea purpurea. The sequence goes on from VALG01002617.1 coordinate 11,267, forward strand.
GAATTTTGACATGGAAATTTATTCAGCTTCTTCCATTTGAATTTCATAAAGTAGTAAAATATTGTTTAAATCACATTGAAATCAAATAATAATAATTGTCAATTTGATAAGTTAGACAATGTAGTAGATTGATCATGTAATTAACTTGATAATTCGATGCCGCGAACCATTGAACTTAAATTGAAAAGATAATTAGGTTAATTAGGTTGTGTTATTAGGGAAATTATTCAACTTAAAATCTTACAATTATCAAGTTAATTACATGATCAATTCTACTGCATTGTCTAACTTATCAAATTGACAAACTATTAGAGTGAATTCCATTTTTGGTCCAATTGTTATACAGACGTTTCCAATTTTAGTCCATCTATTTTTTTGGCCACTTTATAACCACTATTATTGAAGAGGACGTGTAATCTAGGGGTATTTGACATTTCTTCTCATCCCAAACTATGTTTGACAAAAGAAATGAGAACATAAACCTAAAACCTAAGAAACCTC
>VALG01002620.1:0-13157 GCA_009835305.1 Ipomoea purpurea
GCTTCTGATGTAGATTCGAATAGTAAAGATGAGAGGTAGAGTGGTTCTCATTGGCGTTGCCAAAATCTGTAAACACAAAACAGTAAAATTTTGTATATATTCACAAATTTTGTGTAACAACGTGTGTTATTAATCAAGGTGAGGTACAAGGTCTTGTGTAGCCTCTGATTCTTCACTATGTTATCTATTTGAAGTGCCTCCGGGATTCAAATAGCGAGCCGCGGGATTCAGGTGGGCGTGCCTCCAGGATTCAAATAGCGTAGCAAACGTCAAAAAATTCAGAAGTAATCCATCCGTGCAATGGATTCAAATTGGCCTGCAAAATCAAACAAAAATTCCTCCGGGTTCAAATATGTGGCCTCCGGGATTCAAGTAAGTGGCGTAGCTTCGGGGTTTCAATTGGCGTGATTTTCCACACGAACGTCAAGAATTTAGAAGTAATCAATCCTGCAAATGGATTAAATTGCCTGCAAAATCAACAAAGAATACCAGCCATTCTTCAATGCCTCAAGGCTCTTCAAATGCTCAGTTTTCTCAATCGCTCTCAACTCCTCAAGTCTTCAATTGTCTCAGTGCGTTCTTCAAGGCCTTCAAGCTCTCAATCTTCACGTGTATTTCAATTATTGAGGTGATTTAAGAATGAAATTGAGGTCTCTTTATAGTGAATTTGAACTAAAATCTCTCAACAAACTCCACAATATTTATTAAATTAAATTAATTAATTATCTACTAAAATGAACCTTGTCAAAATCAAGTCTAGGTTATTACTCTATCATCTAATTCAAATTCAAATAAATTATAATTATCTAATTCAAATAAATAAAATCATATTATATTAAATTATAATTATAATTATAATTCAATTATGAAATGGGCTTGGACCAATTAATTAATTAATTCAATAACCCAAATCAAATTATTGGACTAATTAAATTAATTTAATTATCATTAGCCCAATAATTAAATTGGACTAATGATCAACCCCTGAAATTGGGTGATAATGATAATCGTCCACTTGTCGGCTTCAAATTTTCTGGTCTACACCTGCGTAAGTGTTACAAGTAATCCGGCCATATGGATGGTACACAAGTATCTTCCCAGGTCCTTAGTCTCGGTCTATACCCAGCCTATTCGCGAGCACTGCTGCCAATGGCAGGCGGGTATTTTTGGAGAAAGGACTGTGACTTGTTTCAGGACTTATTTTCAGCCCTGACGCCCTGTAAAAACAATCCAAGCAGCATGTACAAAGGCTACTTGATCTCTGAAGCCTCGGTAAAAAGAACCATTTATCAGCGAAGCAAAGGTGTGACAAGACGGTCCCCTGGGCTACTGAATTCCTTTCCAATTTCGAGTAGTCACTTCGGACAAAAATTAAAATGGTTGAGTTTTCCATGCAAAGAACAAAAAGCGCTGGGGACATGGGCGTCTCCTTGCCTTATTCCTCTCTCAGGTTTGAAGTAATCGAGACGTTCGCCATTCCAGATGACTGCTAGCCTGGACGTAGTAACACACTGCATAATAATGTTGACCCACATATCATTAAAACCGACGTGCCTCAGAGTGTCTTTAATGAAATCTCACGATAGTCTGTCGTACGTGTTTTCCAAGTCCTAATTTTATAGCCATATACCCCTTTTTGCCACGTGCATCCTTCATAGTGTGCATGATTTCCTGGTACACAATTACATTATCCGAAATCTGCCGTCCTGGAACAAAGGAGCTTTGATGCGGTCCTATCACCTGAGGCAAAATAGAATTTGAGCCTGTTAGTGGTCGTTTTTGTTAAAATTTTATAACTTACATTGCACAAGGCTGATGGGGCGAATTGCTAATCGTATCAGGCCCCCTGACTTTAGAGAATAAGCGCCAAACAAGTTCATTAGGCTTCCAGGAAGGCCATGCGGTATAAATTGTGTTCCTGACCCAAGTGAAAAACTGCTATCCACGACCCACGTCCCACATGGTAGTTTGGTTAAAAACTTTTTTACTTTCTTAACAGGAAGCCCGTTGCAAGGGAGTCTAGGAAATGGCCGGAACCGGCAGGAGCCTGAGAAATTGTTTTCGACGTATGATTCCCAAAGACCTTTTCGATGCGGAAGGGCTGGCTTTCTTCGGGAAAGAGCCAAGCTGCTGGGAGGTCATTCCGGGCCGAATAGGCTTTCAATGGTTTCATGTCGAAAACGCCTGTTGTATTCTGCCTTTAGTCACTGGTCTATTGAAAAAACCGTCAGTCTATACGCCTAAGTCTAGGAGCGGGGCCTGGTAATGGCACGTCGGCCAGGGATTTGTGGCTGACCAACCGCTCGAGATCCCGCTTGTGTAACAATGAAGTAATGAAGACAAAATCATAACGTAGGTCCCTGTAAAGTCCCGTCCCCTCGGATAGCCAATTCCCACCTTCGTCTATAGCCCCGAGACCCTTCGTGCGTGACTATTCGGCGTAGGTCGGCACTATGTGATCAGTATGCGTGTTTCGTCCCGCTGATGTTACTCCGAGGTCTTCTCAATTCGAACCGTGGCGACGAACCACAAAAAGCTGACTTCATGATACAGTATCCACAAGCTCACTTCTGTCAAATTCCTTTTCCCAGCTGTTTGCCCAAACCCCTGGTATGGGTTTATAATTGCTTGACTACCCCGTCTGCGTTACAATACGGCCAACCTAGCTAAACAATCCTTTCCCCCTTCCCGGCAGGCGGCTAATAGCGAGTAAAGTCGAACTTAACCCCCAAAAGGAGCAGCTGTTAGCCGAGGTAGTCCCCAACATAATCTCCCGAAAAAGAAGCAGCCGATAGCGGAAACCCAACAACCTGTTTCGAGAGTCTGATGATAGTGGAATTTCCTAAATACATCAGGACAAACTTTGCAAACAACCTGGGAGGGCTCTTTCACCGACAAAATCGCCCATCGTCTAGGCATTGTGGTCTTTAAGGTCGCGGCCAGGAATTCTGGTCACGGGGCTTCTATACAGGGCCATTTCGCCGGCTATGACAACAAGGCCACCGACAACATAGAAAGAACCCAAAGCTTTGCGGTTGGCATATCACTTAAAGGCGCTTGAAGGAACTTTTACCCCACCCCTCCCTTCATAAAAAGCAAACCATTTATAGAATATCTTAAACAACTTAGCGAAAATTGTCGGAGAGCACCAAGAAATGAGGGCGATTACAGCCGGGGCTCTCTAAAGAGAGGATGTGTTCGCCAAAAACACCTCCCCTGTTCCAAGTTTATTAAAGAACCAACGGATGCACCTTCTGAACATTTATCGCGTCCAAACCGATACTTCTGGTGTTCCCAAGTCTGTGGGTGAACGACTTTTGGTAAAGTGTCCTGATGTGTAAGTCCAAGCAGCCTGAAATTGAAAACGGAAAAGGTTAGAAGGACTATCCCTACGGACCCCGAATAACCGCACCAAGAGCGGGGGCGTGATCCGATGCAACCCTCGGCAGATGGTCTACCGAGGCAGCCGGAAATTCTAACACGCCAATCGCGCACATCCTACGCACAAAGCCCCTTTGTCAATGTCGCTCCTTTGAAATATCGTCCTCGACCCGTCTTTAACCCAAGTCAGCTTAGGCCCCGTAAAGCCTACTCTATGCGAGGCCTTCATCATGAATCCAGGGTAACGTAGTATTGCACTTCTTTGGGATGAATACGAAGTATAGTTTGTCGGTCTCATCCCTGGTGACGACCGAGTTAAAATATCCCTCTACGAGCCAAGGTCCTTTCGAGCCCCGTTTGGATTGAGATAAGTCACGCCATAGTTTGCTTTAAGGTGGTGGGCTAGAGTTACCATAAACAGGGGCAAAAACCCAAGGCGATTGTCCACCTTGGGAGACCTGCAATAAAACAAATTGCGGGTGAGTGAAAAGGATTGAGATGTGCACCGGGTCCTTCCAGAGTACCCAGATGCCCCCACTGAAGCCCACAGCCTCCACCCTGACCCAGTCAGAAAACTCGAGCATAGAACAGATTTTGTTGGCCTGTGCTCTTAAAACCTTCAGCTCGAATAAGGCAAGGATACTGGGCTTGTGAACCTACAAGAGAAATTTTAAGGGCGCGATGAATGACTTTCCATTCGCCCCTTGACAATTCCAGAGCAAACAATCCATAAATAGGGTAAAAGAAGGGGAGAAACCGAAAAGAGAAAAACACCAGGAAACTAAAAACCACAAAACAGAAACCAGAAGGTTAAAAAAACACTCAGAGGGCATCATTTGCCCCGACAATCCCTTCACAAAACTCCTGACTTCCACCATGAGCCATAACCACATCACCTTCATGATCAAAACTCTCTGGCGGGTCAGCGTGGTGCTCCTTCGTGAGCTGCCATACCGGTGATGGGAATCGCCTATCTCGTCCCCAACAAACACTCTTGACGAGTGTATCACCAGACCGCCTTGCTCACCTCTTACAACAACGTGCTCGTCTTCCTACGCTGCTCGCCTGGTTCCCACTCGTCCACCCCCCGAGCTCGTGTTATTGCCTCCCCCCTTGCTATACGTAACCTTCTCATCTCAGCAGGCTCATTTAAAATTTGCTTCTCCACGCGCAACCACATTCGGCCTCCTCGCACCAGCACTCGATGCCCCTCTCGCTCGTGGTCCCTGCGTGTCAACTGTCGCGGCCGGGTCCTGCCTCTTTGATCCATCCTCGCCATTACCTTCTGCCATGCCCGCTTCATCTCGTTCCATCTCACCCTCCTCGTCTACTGCTAGGGCCCAAAACCTCGACGTCTGGACTCCATCTTCGCGATCATCAGTCTCATTTAGATGCTTTGCCTCTGCCATTCGTGGTGCTCTCGTTGTCTGCTTTGGTCCCCCGTATGCCCTTCTTCCGGGTGCAATCATCCATGCTCCAAATGGTTCATCCCCAATAGTAACCCCTCGCTTCTCTCCTATGGCCTTGCCGGGAGCCTCAGTTCGTCGTTCCTCACCTTTGTCCGCCTCAGTTCTGATCGCTTTTGGGCATGCATCTGGACTGTGACCGTAAATGCCGCATGCAAAACATATCATATGAATACCGCTCATATGCTACTGATCTCACCTGGCCTTTATAAGAGAACTTTGAAATCAATGGCTTGGTGATATCCACTTCAATGCATATCCTTGCAAACATACCCCTGGAAATCGCGCTCGTGGCTTGATCCACACGGAGAGTTCTCACACTTTCTTTCCTAGCTCCTGAGAAAGATCAAACTATAATATTCAGTGGTCAAACAGGGAATTCTAATATATACCCAGGACCTTCTCCGTGATGTCTGAGAACGGATCGAAATCCGGCACCCCACGGCTTGACTATTAGGTATGATCCATAATCATCCACACGTCCCTTCAAACATAGCCGTGCTCCAGATCTCCATCGGCTCCACAATCTCACAATATAGTATCCGTTGTCGATGGCAATTAGGTCCATTTTTCCTTTCGGCTTCCACATGGAAGTGAGGCGCCGTAAAAGATAAGCGTACCCAGACACATCCTTCCCATTACTTTCACGATGATAGCTTTCTCCAAGGTGCTCGTAGTCATCCTCCATCTCCAGTCTTTGACAACAGGATTCGTCGGCGCAAGACAACGGGTCTTCATCCTTTCATCATTCGGAACAAATCCTCCTGGCTCTCCTACCCTCTCCATACTCCTTGCCTTCGCCGCGTCCTCCGCGTCATGTCCGCGCTAAGTCCCGCCAATAAGTCCTTCCGCGAGGTGGGTCTCGGCTACCTGCGATGAAAAGGAAGATGTTGTTACATGGATGCCGACAGTCATTTTACCATTCGGTACCTGCATGGCAGTTTCCGGCATGTGCGATCAAGTCCTCCATCGGGCGTTTCTTTCACCACGTCGAATCCCTTCATGCGCTTTGCCATTCCTCACGAGAGCTCCCGCTGTTCGCGTCACGCCTTTTTGGCCTTTCTCCTTCGTACCGCCGTTCTACACAAATCCTCGATCCTCCTTGGCATCGCTGAGCTTAGAGAACGCGTTTCACCGATCTCTCCAATTTTTTTTCCACAATCTTCCATATTTTTTTTTTCATTTTCGTCGAATTAAGACTCATTTTTTCCTATTTTACTGATTATTATTAGTAGTAAAATCATAAATCTGTTTAATATTTTAATTTTTCTTAGTGATTAACAGATTCTTTTTTAAATGTTTCGCTATCATCCTATTGCAATACTTTTTTCTTACTGATTATTGTTAGTACATTAATTAATAGTGACTTCTGTTTTCCTTTCTCATATTTTCGTCGAATCGAATTTTTTTTTTCTCTATTTTAGCTACTAAACGTTTTTACTAATTGATTCTTATGATTACTTAATATATAATTGTGTAATGATTTTATCCCTTTTTATTGTCTTGGGCTGAACAGTAACGGAAAGGATTATTTTATTTTTAATAATCAGTATAATATTTATGTCTGATAGTTATACTCTTAAAAATTCATACACGTTCCAGCCAATTAAAAAAGTCATTTAAATTTTGTATGATTAAGTATGGTGCACTACAGTGCTACTGTACCTGCTATGCTATCTCCCCCTAATCATCTTTTCTACTCTAAATGGTTAAACTACTCTTTTAATTATAATTTCGTTTTCCCTTAATTATATTCTCATATTATTTTATTAATTATTCCTTTATGAAGATTGCCACAAATAATTTCCCGAAGAAAATCCGTCGATACTTTATCAAATTTCATAATTACTATTAATTATAATTACCCAAATATTGGGGCTGGCGTTAAGCATAACCTCACATTTCATTTCAGCTCTATATTAACTGATATACTGTGTCTCTGTTCAGTAATTAGAATACATTCATCATCCAGTAAATTAACAAACAGCAAGGAAAGCAAAAACTATTCAGAATCAACTTACCATTTATAAAAAATTAGGAACATTATATTAAAATTACTTATATACCTTAAGGTAATAATAATTTTATTTTGTGGCCAATAATACTTATACTACTTCGAAAAGCTAATATACATAATAATTAGCAATACTCATTACATAATTAATCTTACACGGAGTATAATTTAATTTTGTACTAATCCAATATTATACATTCAGTGTATCGCACACACACAACACCACTATTATTCATTTAATATCTACACATTATAATATTTTGTAACATGTTGTACAAACTAATTTATACAGTTCATTCTACTGAAATCACACATATACACAACTTACTTCTGTTTAGTTCAGATACGTGGACTTCAGTCTCGACTCTCCCTCTTTCAGCCTTCTCACTGTTATGATCTGTGTGTGAAAACTATTCCTTCGTTTTTATCATCACACCACTCCTCGCTAATCTACTCACTTACACACCGCACATCACGCAGCGCGGCAACAAACACACACGCACACATCTCTACACAGCTCTGGCAAAGCGATATGAGATTATGCCAGTGGAGGAGAAAGAAGAATTTATTCAATATGATAAGAACAAAAGAAGGAAATCTATTGCCGTTGAAGGAAAACATTGAAGCAAATAGAACCTATGGCTAGTCAAATGTTATAAGGGTTTCAATAAACGAAAGTACATTGGAATAAGGGGAACGGAGAAAACACCTAAACTACAATTGCAAAACACAAAACAAAGCAACAGAAACAACAAACATAACAACAACAAACAACTCAATCAATAATAACTAATATCTTGAAACTGTCAAAAAAAAAATTACGTTATGTTTTCATGAGTGCAACATTAAGATATAATTAACATAGAGAATCGAAGAGGGTGGATTATTGATTTTACTAAATTATTGATATTCTCATCTAGGTATAAAAATCATCGCAGAACTCTATAAACTATATATAATCATTTCTTAAAGAGAAAGATGTAATTAGTACATACTTAACAATATAACTACGATTTTACATTAATTTCCATTTTACACTGTTTCTTGACCAAAATACAAGTTTCTTAACTACAACAGTTTGAGCGGGAAAATGAAATAACGGAGAATTTTGTCTATATATATACAACCTACTGTACCATACGCATACGTACTACGCACGATATATACTACCTAATCACGTACCCAGAGGGATTTCTGAATCCGGTGAGGTTACCTTTCTGTCAAGCCAGGTGGTGAGGCTTGATCTGGTGCGTTTATTTGAACTTTTTGGATGGATTAGATTTGGCTGAATATAATGCCTTGTGCGTGTGATTTATTTTGCTTGTGGGGGTGTTGTTGTCTTTTTGGTAGTGTCTTAATTAGGGTGTAATAATTAATTAGCAGATTTTATGGGCTTGTGCACTACTTAATTATGGTATTGTATCGGTTGTTTTATTATTTCAATCTTCCGGCTCTTTGTTTTCTACTGTTATTCTCCCACCTACCAGCTCTTCGTTTTCTACTGGTATTGTATCCGTCCGGCGTGTCCTTCTCCTTTCCCGTGCGGTTGACGGAGAGCTCTTTTCCGACTCGGTCTCCGGCGGTCTTCATGGCAGGCTCTTCATCGCGGCGGTCCAAACGACAGAGGCATGGGTCTTCCACACGGATTCCAGGTAATCCCGACTGCATTCACTTTGAGTTCGTTGTTTTTTGTGTATATGGTTCGTGGGATGTTGTTGCAAGTGGGGTGTGGGATTTTTGGTGTCCGGCGAGGGGGGTTAGCTTTGTGTTTCTGCACCGATATGTATGGTGTTTGTTGGGGGTGGGTTGTTTCCATTTTTAAGGGTTTTTAGTCTGGCTTTCTTCAGCTTTTTTTTCTACTGTATATTTGTCTTTGGAATGACTGGGCCATGGCATACTGAGTTGTGGGGTTTTCTTTTTTTTTTTTTTTTTTTTTTCGCGGGTTGGTAAGCGTTCGTAGTCGGCGTGGCAACGCATCTGCCGGGGGAGTTTGAAAAGCTGTATGCGAAGAACTTGTGTAAATTTGTGGAGAGAGAAATTTGCAGTGGTGGTGTGGCAATTTATCCTCCTCAGCATTTGATTTTCAATGCACTTAATACTACTTCTGTTGACAATGTAAAAGTTTTCATCATTGGACAGGTATAATTCCATGTACCCCTGGCCATATGCACCCCCACCCCTCAAAAAGAAAAAATAAGGAACCAAAATACTTAGTTATGTTATTGCCTTTCTTTATCAATTGCGTACTTGTTCATAGTTTTATGTTGATTTTTGGTTTTTAGGTTGTTTTTTTGGGTAGGTAGGCATGGTAGTGGTGTGGTGTGTGTTCAGTGTGGCGGGGTAGTTGGGGTTAATATTTGGCATTCCATGGTTAACTGTATGTTCGATTTTTGGGGATGCGCGGTGGCTGTGCGATACCAGGCCGGTGTTGTGGCTGTGGTGTGGGGAGGGGGTGGGGTGACGTTAGCTTTTAATTTCTTCTCTTGTAAGCCATTGCATGCATTAATGCATTCTTAACATCCAATTAATTCTTAGTCCTTTTCACTTTTCTGTAAACTTAATTACTTTGAATATAATTACGGGGCAAAGGATTCATTTAGGAAACTGTACGTATTCCTGCAAGAATGACCCAACACAACTTCATCGCCCTCATTCGTGTGAGTTCCAATCCACGTTACTTGTGACACTGTCTGTGTGACAAAGTTTAATTGTGATTATGGTTAGTTTTTAAGTATATGAACTTTGTGAAGGCTTCTTATGTGTTTCCACTCCAAATATTGTCTTTGCAGGAGATCCACACAGTGTAGGATGCTACAACAACTATTTACCAATATTACAAGCCGCCACTGCACTTAGGAATTCTGGGTTTTCCTTATTCCAGTCTACAGTTTTGTTAACAATTACTGTTTTGAATATGGATTTATGATATTTCTTTGTACTTCAGTAGGTTGAGAAAAAATAGTTATAAATAAATATATATTGTAACAGAGTCAATAATACTGAAAAAAAATATGGATTTATGGTACACATGTTGTTGAAGGTATATAGTTATAATGGATGGACTTATGGTATTTAATTTTTTATCATATGATTTTAGTTATGGTCGGATTCGAACTTATGCACCTCTAGCCCCCGTCGTCGTGCCTATTCCTGTTCAAGGTGGGTCGCATGGGGTGATCAACCAGGTGGGTCGCCGTGCCTATGGAACTACCACTTTTTTATTGTTTCCCGAATTCATGCTCGTGTTTTTTATTTTTTATTTTTCCAATTCAAGTTTTTGGGTTTGTTTTTAAAGGAAGAGATTGGTATACAGTACTCATTGTTTTTTTTGTGTCCACCGTATACCTAAAATAATTTCGTGTGTGCGTAGATTTTTATCAATCTGTGCATGTTACTGTAAGGGCAATAACAGTTGTACTATATGTTTTATTTATTATTATTATTATTTTTAGTTTGGTTGATGTTGGTGAATGCATTCCTTTCGTTGGGGTTGTTCGTTGAATAAAAAAAATCATGTCTGTGCGTTGTCTTTGAGTTTCTTCATGTGGGGTTTTATTGGGTTTTTGAAATGTATTCTCTAATACTGGTTTGTGCGTTGCAGTGTCATCGCGAGTGCGAATCACTGTAGGGGGTTCTTGCATCATTTTTAATGCAAAAATAGAACTTCTTTTCTGTGTTTTTTTTTTTTTTTTTTTATCTTGATAAACTTCTTTCATTGGTGGTTTTTTAGTAACAATTTTTAGTCTAAGTTATTATCAAGTAATTGCTTGGTGTGTTGTTTCATGTGGGTGGTATGGTACGTGCGTTAATCATAGTCCACACACTTCTAATCTTCCACGCATACTTCACATCCTTAATTATAGTGCTCCTTTTTATTAAAAGCAGGACACATCAGACGAATTCCCACGGGGTCATTATACTATTTCTGATGTACACTTTCATTTAAAAAAAAAAAAAACACAAACTATATGACCCTTTCCTCAAACTTAGCAAAAAATATAAACACGTATACGCACACACAAACACATAATAATTTTGTGACGCACAACATAAAAAAAAAAAATTCTACCCCTTCATTTATTTGTTACAGAAAACATCCAAACAACATGCATCCACCCATCCCCTCATTTTTTTTAAACTTATCAAACACTGGAAATAACATTGTAAAGATCACATGCTACAATTCGCACAAGCCCAAACAACCTTTGCACAAGCCGTAACAAAAAAATGCACACATCGACAAACAAATTATGAGACTGTTTTCAATCCGGATTAAACGTAATATAAATGTTCAATTCCCAATTTGCAATTCACTCAACCAAATCATAAACACGCACAACCATAACAACTTCATGCACACACCCCAAAATACCATAATCATACCGCTTTACGAATTTTCCCCCACGTTACAAACAAAAACCCCAAAAAAGTACATGCACAAGCCCAAACAAATGCAAGCATACACCGTCAATCAAATTAGGCAAATGTTTTCGAACCAAAATAAATGTAACATACTTGTTCATCTCCCAATTAACTATATACTCAAGCCAAATCATAAACACGCACACACCCGTAACAACTTCACGCAAACACTACCAATTACCAAAATCCCTATTGCATTAGGATTTTTGCCTCTAGATTTAAAAAAAAAAAAATACACTACCGACATTTACAACAGTATAACGAATTTTTAAAACACATTCTGCACTCAATTTTGCCAACTACACAAACTCACGTCCCAGTCGTATGATTGTGGCACATGCCATACATATCTTATGCACCAACTTCCGTACTAAAATAATTAAAAATCAGTCCAGACCACATACCCATGTTGTTCGCGCCATGCACAAGCTACCTACAATGTTCCAATCACAAAGATATATTAATTATTACCATTCATATTTAGTCTATTATTATTGTTATTTGTAAATATATTACTGTGGTTTGGTATCATTTTTGTGTTTTTCATGGATGTTTTATTTTTGGTCTAGTATTGATAAGCATTTTAGGACTGTTTGGTCTGCTAATAAGGTTGCACATACTCTTTCGGTTGCAGCTTCATTGTTGAGAAGATATCCCACCGCAAAATACTATTACTAAGTACAAATGTTTAAATACAACTTGTAAGCATTGGAAATTTAAATAATAATTGTTGGACCGTGGTTGATAATTGATTGCTAAGTTAATTACTTTAATTAAAACTAATTAACTAATATTTATTAATTGGGTTACATTAAATGGCACATTGAATAATTAATTGGTCTAATTATTAATTAATGTAATTGAATGTTGGATTGTTCGCTCCAAGTTGATGAATATTTAATTGAGTTGGACGGGCTATTGAATCAATTGGGTTGCTAATTAGCGGGCTGACTTTGGTCTTGGCCACTAAAATTAATATGTGGATATATTAATTTTGAGGAATTGGATTATTTGATATTATTTGAAATTTAATGAAATGATGAACCTGGACGCAATGGTGTCCCGATACTTTCCTTAATTTAATTAAAATAATTAAAATAAATAAGGAATTGAGAGTTGGTTGGAGATTTTTCCTCACCCTCACACACTATAAATAGCGGGTTCATTTCAAAGAATGAGCGCTGGAAATCTATATAATGAATCTCTGCCGAAATCTCGCCGGGAAATCATCTGGAACACGCCTGCAGTTATATATACTGCGTATATTGCGCTGAAGAACACGCCGTTTGAACACCGGGAGCCCTTCTTTGAAGATCAAGCTGCATATTAGCCCTTCATTGAAGAACAAGCTACATAACTCCGGAGGCCCTTCAGCAAGGAACTATTTCCAGCTCGGCCTTCCAGTTCGGCATACACCGAACTCGGCATACTTCCAGTTCGGCACACTCCCGAACTCGCATACTTCCAGTTCGGCATACTTCCGAACTCAGCATACTTCCAGTTCGGCATACTCCCGAACTCGGCATACTTCCAGTTTCCGGCATACTCCCGAACTTGGGCATACTTCCAGTTGGCATACTTCCAGTTCGGCAACTTCCGAACTCAGCATACTTTCAGTTCAACATACTTTAAACTCGGTATACTTCCAGTTCAGCATACTCTAAAACTCGGCATACCTCCAACAGGGACAAGAAACTACTTCAAGTTCAGCATACTCTGAACTCGGCACACTTCCAATTTGGCATATTCCAAATTTGGCACACTTCCAATAGGCATACTTGTAGTAGAGAATCAGAGGACTTCTCCTATACAGAGATTGTACCCTTTCACGTTTGATATATATATTTGATACTACTTGTAACCGATACTTTGAA
>VALG01002624.1:0-36165 GCA_009835305.1 Ipomoea purpurea
AAGCTTGAGGGGTTCGTTTGCGCTTGGGCATTTTAATGGGTTGTTTTTTATTGCGGGTGTAATTTTTTACTTTTTTTGATGGGGTGAATCTTTGTTAAGTTGAGTTGTATGGTAGCCGGTAGAGTATGGCAATGGTTGTGGCGTTTTCCTTTGGAATGGGCGATCATGGTAGTGCAAGGATGATTGAAGGGTGAGCATGAAGATTCTAAAGGAAGTATGGGTGGTATCTTTGAGGAATTGCAATCGGACATGTTGTTTAAAGAATTAATTGTAAATGATGACTTGTTGGGTGTATGAAAAAAGAAAAGAGAGTGTCTTGAGATCAAGGTGTTTTCTCTCGTTAGATTGTTAATTGTGGTGTGGCTTTAGCAAACTTGTGTAGTTAAAATGTAATGTTGTTTGGCACTTGTAATTGAAAAACAATTGATAGTTTGCAATTTTAATATTGTCCAGTTTGCACTCTCGAAGTTTCTCAGCTGCCGGGTGTGGGGCGGGCATGCATCTTGTAATTCGCGAGGTCTGCGGAGCTGTGCGGTTGGTTGGCGCGGTCGATGTAATTTTTCAGATGGAAGCCAATTTTTTAATTCGCCATCAGATGTGCAGGAATTTCCAGTCCAGCCGTGACACCGTGGGAATGCTGGGTGAGATTGGTTTCATGATCTTTCCGAATCGATTCTGAGATCTTACGTCGCGAATTGGTGTGAATAGTCTTGCAGTAATTGCTGAGAGGTCTCCAGTTCCAGCTATTTTCTTTTGGGGCAAACTTGTACTTTCCGAGATCCACAACAGGAGTTGCCACTAACATGTAGAACAATGTAATTCTAAAGCAACTCAAAAACGCACCTGAAATGTTGGTGGGGATACCGAATACCAGTAAACCCAATGACATGCTTAACCTCACATGCTGATGGGATAGCTGTCTTAAGCTCTAATAATGCTACATCATGGGAGTGATCTGGTCTAGGAAGCTGTGGGCTGAGACCAGTTTTTTTTGGCGTGCCCAATTTCTGCTGCCAGAATAACTGTGATGATTTTAAGCTAACGGTAAGTTGGATACTGAGAATGACCATCGAACGGGATTATGTAGGTCTAATGGTTACGCTCGAGTTTGGACTTCATTTGGAAAGTTATGAGTTCGAGCCTCAATGAAGGTGGTGTCATATATTCCCAATTTGGAGCTGTTCAGTTGCTTAGTTTTAAGCTGTCTAAGGCGAAGTCTACACAATCCTGTAAGCTTTGCCTAAAGCAAATACAGTCAATTCTGCTGGCGATGCTTGGCCAGTTACTTATAAATTTGAATATTGCAGACTTATATGCAGACTTAATGTCGCAAATGTTGCTGCTTGTTCTGCAGAGCACTGAGGGGTGTTAAGCCGCCCCCCCATTGCTCGTTGCAGTCCGTCTGCCAACAGCTTGCAGGGTGGTGTAAAGGCCCAGGTCGGCTTAGTCCGTCTGCAAGACGGTTAAAAGGGGTGGTTAAAGCTAAGCAGGACACCTGGTAGTATGCACGCCCACTGATGCATAGCTAAGAAGACACCTTATACACCCGCATGAGGTGCATGGATGGCCAGTATGTGCTGAGGGTGATAAAAAGGGGGAGTGGTTCCTGAGGTTGCCAGTATGAAATTAAGTTCGCGGGGGAACTAGTCCATGATAGTCGATTTCTAGGCTGAGACTTGTTGGCTTTTGTTTGCGCCAATTGAGATAATGGAAGGGCATACGACTCCCCAAATGATTGCGATTGCTTTTGCGGCTGACACATCTGCTGAGCGGGGTCTACAGGCTTGTGGTGGTGTCGGTACCTGGCGAGCGACGGTGGATGATGGGCTCTATGGAGCTGATCCTGCCTGTTGCCATGACTAAAGGTTGTGTTTGTTGGAGTCTTGGTACGGAACTTTAGAGTATGAAGCGACATTTCTTGAGGTTGATTGCAGGATCGAGATGATGTTTAAAAAAGAGGATAGCGCGGAGGTAAAAGCCCATAGCGGGAGAGAATTCAGTGGTGTGTGGTGGGCTAATTACGCAGGTAAAACGAATACAAAGACATCAGGTGAAGCCGACTGAAACAAGTAGATGAAGCACTTGATGTGCCAAAAGGTTACTGCGCAGAGACAACTGGGCCGAAAAAGTCGACTTAAGCATTGAGGCAATAATTCAGTAATCGTACATAAGTCATGACTACATTGTACACTTACACAACGTGAATAAGTCAGAGTGTTAGCATACGAATAATAAGCCAAAACAGTGCATCTTAACAGTCATTCAGGGTTTATGTTGCCAAAAGTACTGCTAAAACAGTCAACTTCTCACAGCTTGTCCTTGTTGGCTAGGACAATATCTTTTGGTTGTGCCCTCTGTCCCCTTGCATAGCTGACAGGTCATTACCTTCCCTTCCTTGACAACTTTTTAACCTCTTTCACTTTTTTTGTTTTTATCCTTGTTCTTTTCTTTCATGTTCTAAGCTTCTATTCCTTTCTTGGGTCCTGCCGGTCATCTTCCTTGGAACTTGGAGCATGTAACTCACCACCTTTCAGCCCTTGGCCAAATTGTTCTCCATTTATGGGCTGTAGTACATGCTCATAGGTCTTCATGTACATCTCTTTACTGTACATATATGTATGTACTGATCTGGCTGATCCCCCTTGTGAAATATTGCACAAATGGAATGGAAGACGGACATGGCAAAACCAGTTAATTGCCACATCTACAAGAACAAGTCCTCAAATCTAAATTGACCTTGAATTGAAGACCCTTCCCTTTTTTCACCTCATATCCATCAACTCCATTGAAAACCACTCCCAATCTTTACTCCCAATAATGTTTTCATTCAACTTCTTTCATATATAATAGTGCCATAATTCCCATTCCATCTTTCACCAAGTGCTTTCTTCTTTGCAACCCTCTTCATCTTGCAACTCTTATGTCCTCTAGCATTGAATGATATTCTTACTCCTTGCATCCAAACAATGTCTTATTGAATGCTTCACTCAAATTATGTCTCTGTCATGTCACATCGCACTTCCTCTTTGAAAAAAGCTTTGCACCAAAATTTCATAGGATATTATTGAGATCATGAAGAGCTGCAGCATCTACCTTCTGTAAAGCTTTTACCTTATCTGTAAGTAGTGCTTGATTAGGGGTCTTTGCAATCTGCCAAAACAGTCCCTTTAGAACCATCCCTCTGTGAGTCTTACTCCAATTGGCATGGACATGCCTAGCACAATTTCTGTGCTCAACACCAGGGAATAGTTCCTGAATTACAGTAGATAACCCCTGTAGAAACAAGAAACAGATTATAGTAAACAGAAACACAAACAGATTATAGAAAACAGAAACAGAAACATATTGAATGTAGAAACAGATTTACCTTCTGTTGATCACTCATTAAAGTCCATTGAGTTGCTGTCCTCATCTCCAAGTCAGTCTTCAAAAGATTCAAAAACCAGCTCCATGACGAGTTATTTCTCAATCTCTACCACAGCCCAAGGCAATTGGGATACATTTGATTGTTCCCATCTCTGCCCACAGCTGAGAGGATCTCACCTTTCAATTTACTTTCAGAAAGCAGCCATCTAGACCAATAAACTTCCTACAACCCCCTAAGAAAACCCTTCATTCATTGCATATTAAAGACAACATATATCCTCTGAAAATACCAAAGGGTGAATTAGGAACAGTGCTAGTTGGTGTGAATCTTCACAGTAGAGCCTGGTTAAATTCAAGAAATCTTGTGATAATCCCTAATCCTTTTGAACTGGCTCTCATACCCTATGTCAAGCTTCTTAACAGAATCCCGAGTAATTGCCCTTCTGCACATACTAACAGTGACATTGAGTTCAACTCAGAGTTAATATCTTGTTGCTAACTCAGAATACCCAATAAGTTGGATTCTGCCTAACCTTTCTTCATATTTCCGATTCTAACCATTTTTTCCTAACAGCCTAAGGTGAATTTGACTGTTGCATTTATGATCTAAATGAATAGCTTTCAATTGAAAACACTTTGTTCTTTCCTCCCACCCTGCACTCACATGAAATCCACACCCTTTCCAGACATCCCACTCTAAGCATACTTTAAACCATTCTTTTCCAAAATAAAATCCCTCTTGGTGTGTATAGCATTAACTTTATCATGCAAGTTTGAACTGACATTATCATCAAAAAGTACATGGCCTAATCAAGAAAAGGGTGGATCAGATTTTAGAGTTATATTTAGGGGTACTTATCATTGTACCTTGATTGAACCTCATTCCCATCCTCATTCTCCAAGTCTTCTTCAACAGTTGGTGGATTTTGTGAATCATAGTACACAGAATCTGCCTCATCTACTAAAGGATTTTCAGATGTGGGCACAGATTGTGGTATAGGTTCAGCTTGTACTCCTATTTTCCTTTTCCTCTTAGTCCTATTTGTAGTCTCCTCACCTTCACTGTCACTACTTATATGCTCACTGCCACTATAATCAGCATCTACTTCACTCCCTTCTTCCTCACCCTCACTGCCCCATGCTCATCTTCTGAAGTTTCTGCCCCCCTTCCTCACCCAATACTTCATCTTCTACCCTAATCTCTCACCCAATATATCAGCTTCTGCCACCTCTTCCTCACCCACTAATCCAGCTTCATTCCCATCATCCTTAGGCCCAGGCAAACATAAACCAACCACCTCAGGCTCATCTACCCCATGCTCAACATATATCTCACACTTTTGATTTTCACGAGCAATCTTAGCTAAATGTAGACTACTAGCATCATTATGTAAGAGTTTTAAAGCTGTAAAGGGTTCAGAGGTCAACTTATAGGTAAGTGAAACTATTTTCCCATATCTTTGGGCTGATATATATTTCATTAAGTGGGGATAACATATTAAGTCAGGGTCCACATCCAGTACCTCTGTTTCACCATTCAAATATTTTAACGCAGGGGATTTGACAAAATTACCACCATGATGAATTATTAAATCCACCTATTAGTCATCCTGACACAAAAAAATACAATGCACATTTTAACATTAAAGCAACATCATGCAGTTTATACAGAGCAGCAACTAGAGCAGCAACATCATATAGTATATATAAAGCACATTTCTACACTTAACAAAGTAGAGCAGCAAGACCAAAAAAACAGCCTAACTGGAGCAGGACCACAGTATATACAGACAAAAACAACTTAAACCCAGGACCCCACTGCATCACAATCAATACAAAATTAAACAAAAGCTAAAGCAGTAGCGTCCCCACTACATTTAAAGACAGTATATTCAATTTAAACATATATAGGATTTAACATTTCAATCCCCACTACGAAAAGCTAAACATATATTCAATTTATAGACAATATAGCATGACCCCCTACATCACAATCGATACAAAATTACATATTAAAAGCATATATTCGCAAGGATACTCAGATATTATTCTACATACCTTACTCGGTTTGAGGTTTGAGCCTTCTTCCAGTCTTCTTTCCAGTCTCTTTCCAGTCTTTCGGTTTAGGATTTAGGGTTTCGAACTACAATTACAGATTAGGGCTTTAGCTTAAGCTAGAGATTAGGGATGGTTTGAGATTATGGGATTTGGGAGATGAGATTCTTCACAGGTAGGATAGGGATTTGGGATTTAGGTTTGCTTCAAAACTTTGATAGGGATTGATTTGAAATACACAGAAATTAGAGTTGATTTCGAAGTTGTTTAATTAGAGGTAAGTAAGTTAATGGTGCGCAATCTACACTAAACATGACACGTCGCAGCCAAGTCATCGGTGCCACATCACCAACTTATAACCTTGTAACTTGAAGTTACCTGTAAAAAAGGTAGACGACAACTTTTTTTTGGTTTATGAACTTAAATAATTCACTTAATATAAGATTTAGGGTGGGGAGTGACATTTCTTCGATTGTTGAGTTCAGGGTGCTATTTGAACTTCACCCTACATTTTACTGCACTTCAATGTGGTGCAATTATTTACGAAAATTGCCACCGCTTTTTTTTAAAAAAATCAGTGTTTCTCATCCATTAGATCTGGACACGTGACGAACAGAATTCATTCCTATTTCGCGCCTGGGCGAAGCATTCGCACCTGAGTGCGATTCTAATATATATATATATATATATATATATATATATATATATATTGCCCCTCCCGTATAATAATGTACGATTACCATATGTGTTTGGATTGAAAGTAGTGTGTAAGCCTTACCCCTACCCCAATGTGGTGTGTATATAATAATGTCGAAATCCTTCCAAATGTAAGTAGAAGGTCAAAATGAAGCACTTGACCAAGTCTTCCCAGCAGTGAGTTTGAAAGAAGTACATGAATGACCAACTCCGGTAGATGGATGGCATCCCCTACTTTTATGGAAGAATGCACAAATCAATGGCCCAATTTGGGTCACATGCATAATCACATTAGAGCCATCACTAGAAAACTAACCACATCATTCGAAGAACCTTTATTTATTTTTCTAAAAAGAAAAAATTCATTTTAGTCATTGACTATTTTACATTGTCACATACTCACATTTAATCTTACTCTTTTAATTTTGATACATTACAGCCTTAAGTCAATGACTATGTTTGTCAACTTGCGGCCCCATTAAAGTTGTTGCAGCTCAGGGTCACAATAGGGTTGAGGGAGCCCCGGGAGTTGTAAGAATGAGATCTCGTCATTTTTAAGTGTTGGCTGGGTTTGTAGTAGTAGATGACTAGATGTTGATTAAGGAGCATGTTCGAGCTTGTATATAATTTGTCAAACTTTCGATAAAAATACCAATGTTGGAATTAATTGACCCGACTGATCCTAATCAACTAAGTCTGAATAGGAAATAAGGATAAAACTGATAAAGACAATGAAATGATAATGACAAATAGCTTGTAATGAGATTCTTTGGATTGATGGTTGTGTATTACAAGATTGTGTTGTGAAAAGAATATGATCTTGTCTATGCTATGACAATGCTAATTATACAAGGCCTGACCGAAGCCTCTAAAAAAAACTCCTAAAAATGAGGCAGGCCTTGAGACCAAGTCAAAGCTCAATTGATCTGGGCAAGGAGACGGACTTTGGGGGTTGCTCGTGATTGCCGACCATGAGGGTCATTCACCCCTTGCCCGAGGCTTGTTCTTTGGTCATACATACTCCGCTCGGCCCTTTGCACCTTGTAGAGTCGACCTCCGCTTTTGGACCTTTGTTCAATATAACAGGTCATATACATTTTGAGCCTCTCTTCTTTAACCGGTTTAATATATCCATTATTATTAATCTATATTAACGCACACACTTTTAACATCAAAGGTTTATAAATTGCTTGTCGCATTCCTTAAGCCACATAGCTTGGCTCTTTCTTCCACCACATATGGGGGACAAGTAACTCTTCTGATCTGATCAAAAAGTAGTTGTGAAGCCGGCAGCTAGGTTTCACTGACAATTTAATTTTGAGAAGGAATTAAGCCAACCATGTTATGTTTGTGTTGTACAAACAATGCCTGTTGGCACTAGTGTTCATAATATCTAGTACAACTTGTGGTATTTTGACTATTTTCAATTTGGTTCTTATGAAGATATGAACTTGAATGAAATGTTTTAGGTAAAACATTTATATTCGTGAACAAAAAAAAAATAAAATTAAGCCTTCTACTTTTCTACTTTTTTGGATATTAAATAGTGGTTCTGAAATGTTTGAGTAAATACATATTAAAATGATGATAGTTCCTAAACATAGTACTCCCCATAATTGGCTTCATCATAAGCTTAAGAGAGAGTTAGGAATGCAACTATAAATATTTATAGAGACTACAGTTTTCTTACCAACATGGATGTCAATATAATGAGTAGGTATGAGAATCTCTTAATTTCCTTTTATGGGATCTCGTGCTAAAGGCTTTGGTTCTGACGTATGAACAATTTGAAAATTCTCATATTTTTAAATTATATGTTCTCCATTCTTCTCTTGGATTTTCTTGGTGATTGCACTGTCAACTGTTTAATTATTGCTTAAATTTATAAAAATTGTTTTAATTTACAGTAGAAAAATAATAAACTGATGAAATTAATGGCTTCCATGCTTAGAAGAATGGTTAGAGGATGCAAATAATGAGTTACTGTTATAAATAATTAATAACAATAATAATTGTACGTAATATATAAGAAGAGCAGCAGATTGGAGATGAAAGAAGGAAAAGATGGATTCGTTATATTCATTCGTATGCATTACAAAGAGCGGGGAGGAGTATTTATAGTATCAGGTTTACAATAAATAATATACACTTTGCATAGATTATCCAAGTAGCAAAGCTAGTTTAGCTAGTTATCCAAGTAGCAAAGCTAGTTTAGCTAGTAGATTGGATGCAATGAAGTTGTTCTTTGAGTCTTGGCGTTGAGAGCATGTGTTTGACTCGCACCATCATTATGGCAGGTAACTCAACTTGGACATATTCTATTTTTATTAAATTTAGTGAAAATATGTTTTTAAATTGCATTTATGAGAATATATTGAACAATTTATCTCATTTTTTTTGTTTTTATATTTTTTCATTATAATTCTAATATGATAATGTGTAGCTGAGGTCTTTTAGATATACTATGCATTAATATGACAATAATTATAAAATGTATCTT
This sequence comes from Ipomoea purpurea, assembly GCA_009835305.1. Lineage (NCBI taxonomy): Eukaryota > Viridiplantae > Streptophyta > Magnoliopsida > Solanales > Convolvulaceae > Ipomoea > Ipomoea purpurea. The sequence continues at coordinate 8,618 of VALG01002624.1, forward strand.
TATCACTTATATGAAAAGAGAAATAATTATAAAATGTCTACTATTTTATGATGAACTTCCTTCTTTTGTCTAAGAACCCATTCTTATTATTATTATTATTTGTTGAGAAGAACCCATTCTTATATAATATAAAAATAAAGTATTTTTCTATTTAAAATATTTAATAAACGAATAAGATTAAAACAAATAGATAATATTAACAAATATTAAAACATTCATCTTTAATATATTTCATAAAACGAGTTCAGGTATCCCCAGTCTGATTTGTAATCTTGAGGATGAATCTGCTTTCCATTTGTTTGTCAATTGTCCCCTTGCTAAAAGATGCTGGGATCAATTTGGAAATGTTGTTTATCAGGGTTTTTCTACTTTGATGGAATGGTTGGAGTCTATTTTCAGTAGCCTTTCTGATAACCAGCTCTGTTTATTCATATCTATCTGCTGGAAGCTTTGGGAGGCTAGGACAATAAAGTGTGGAATCATGTGGTAACCTCCTGGCAGGTAATTTTCAATGAGGCTCATTCTTACTTTGCTGAGTGGTATCAGGCTAATTATGGAGATGAGCAATTGATTAACAAAGCTAGTCTTCCTACCCAATGGTCCAGACCACCATCAGGATGGCTAAAAATTGAATACAGATGCAGCTTTGGATTCAACCAATTTAAAGATGGGATTTGGCTTTGTTCTAAGGGACTCAAGTGGAGATTTTTAAAGCAGCAGTCCAGATTCCCTATAACAGTTTATGCAGACCTGATGAAGCTGAAGCAATCGCAGTGGCGAAGCTTTGAAGTGGTTAAAATCCCAGAATATCTTGAACTTTATTCAGCTGGAATGTGATTGCCTAAAGGTTATAAAACAGTGTGCCAACAAGTTCTACTATCACTTATTTGATCTTATTATGCAGGATATTAGAGACATAGCTAGAGACTTTTGTAATCTCAGCTTTTTGTTTGTTAAACGATCCGCGAATATGGTCGCCCACTTGTTAGCTAGGGAGGCCTTATTTAAGACTGATCGTGTGGACTGCTTTTCGGTCCCTTTCCCTTTTGTTGTTGATGCTTTGGAGTTTGACTCCCGTTAATATATTTACGCCGTTTTCTTCTCAAAAAAAAAAAAAAAAAAAAACGTGATATAAAATTAATTTATAATTTATTACATTATGTGTCTTCGGTTAATATATTAGGCACATGTACTTAAACATATTATTGTGTGCAGACAACAAATTATGTGTCTTCAATTTATTTATAAGTACATACTCCGTAATATTTTAATTGAATGGTATGAATTTATTTTTTTTTTAAATTTGTTTGATGAATTGAATGGTAGGTTTTTTTTTTAGCTTTACTTTCAGATTCATTATAATGTCAGTCATTTGAACCATGATCCACAAAGTTTTGTGGACCGCAGTCCACAATATAATTGCTCCATATTGGCTATGGCATAAACAGCGAAAAATATATAGGATATCAGTCACGATACATACCGTACTAAAAGAGAGTTAATTATTTTAACATCAACTATACATCTATATGCATTCTATTGATCGACTTTGACTTTAAATAACATCCAAAGATGAGAAAGAAAGGAAGAGAATAAACCTACTACACTACAAGTTAATAACTAAGCCAACTTCTAACTCTTTACTCATCCACTAAATTCGATGTAGAAGAACATTTTTTTTTTCAAATACTATCTACTGAACCAGTGAATTATGCTTTTGATCTGATCTGATCTATCTTGTTTATTACCTACTGAACTAGTTTACATGACAGAGCAGCCGGATTCATCTTGAACTACTGGGTAATTAGCGTAGTAAGGGTGGGAATTGCATGATGATATGAATTAGGATCATAAGTGAACGTCACGGTTTGTGGTGCGGCATCTCCGCCTTCTTCTCCTCCTTTTTCTCGGCGGAGCCGACGCTTAGAAGCTCCGCCTGCCCAACCTCTTCCTCAGCTGGTTGGCCAGATCCACGCGTCCACCTCCCACCACCTCTAATGCCCCTTCTCATCTTGTATACTCGCCGAATCAACTCCTGCATGCAACCAACAAAAAGCTCCATTAATTAACCCAAATTTAAAGAATATTACTAGCCGCCGCGGCTTTGCCGGAAAAGGTAACTGTACTGTAAGATATGGTGGTACGTACCTGAGAGACTGACGGCGATCTTGAAAGCCTTGGCACGAGCCTTCTGGTCCTTCACAGAGATGCCGATCACTACCTTTTGCTGCAAATTAACAAACCCAAATTAAAACACTTTTATTTAACAATCTACTTAACATATATTAAATAATAAGATCATTCATATCACAGAGTATATAATATAATAATATATATATACTTGGCCATTTTTTTTTTTTTTTTTTTTCGCAGAACAGAGGATTTAGAGAGAGAATTTTGATTGGGTGATTAAGGAAGCTCTTTGAGGATGGAGATATGGAGTAGTATTATGAGTTATATTTATACCCACGGAGGGATGTAAACGCGAGAAGAAAATAGTCAGCCAGTCAGTCAACAGCTACGTAATCAGCCAACATATTACGTCAACAAACATTAATTCGTTATATTGGCTCTGTTATTGCAAGACAGATATAAGTATATGTATATGTACATATAACTTTAAATCAATTTTATATATACTTATTATTTTTTAAAGTTGAATATAAACACTTACAGGTATCAAATTAAATAACTTTCAATTTGGCTAGCTAGCTTAGTCATAATCTGTATTTTATCATGTATTCAAATGTCATGAGATTTGAGGAGTTGTTTTGAGGTAGCTTTTGAGCATTGCATGCTGGATCTACTCACATCACAATATGTTGTTTAATTTAATTCACCTTAGAATTATATATGCATGCATGTTGGCCACACTTTTTGGATGATCATTCTCAATTATCATGGAATTTTCCCTGCCTTTTTATTATTTAATTTCTCCATTAACTAGTTAATAAACTTTTTTTTTCCTTCTAGCCGATCCAGTGTAATTATATTACTCAAATCATTTTAATTTAACCAATTTAGTCATGGACCTTTTGAATTTTCAAAATGCACTCAACTTGCAGGAGGGTAAAAATGTCCAACAAATGAGGATATTTCAAATATTTTAAAGAGTTAATTCAGCAATAGTCCTCTGACTATTGTGATTTTTCAAATTTAGTCCTCGTCTTTTAATTTGGACGAATAAACCCTTGACTATCAAAATTGTTCCACCATTAGTCCTTCCGTTAACCAAAAGTTAAATAGATGTTAAGTTAAGGGGTAAAATGTCTTTCCCCAAAAACCTATAAACCTACAAAACGAAGGGTCCTAACTTCCGCTCGAGGTTATAAACCGAATACATTTATCGGCTTGATTCCCGCCGCCGATCATGTACCAGTCTTTGAGTTCCGGCTGGCTCTCCAATCCCCATCGTTCCTCCTCATTTCTCTATTGCCTGCAAGCCGGCGATCTTATCTCGCACGAAGAGAGAGACCGTACAGACTAAGATTATATTTGCGGAGAACTCCGTCCATCTCATCCCCTATACTCGTCTTGTCCGTTATTGTATTGTGGCTTTTTTCTGATCCAGGTATCCAGATTTTCATCAATTTCAGCGCCCCTCTTGCTTGATTATTATTCCATTCGATCAATTAGTGTTGTGAATTTTAAATTTGTTATGTTTTGTCACTTTGTGTATATAAGGCTAGATATATGAAGCTCTTGTTAGTTTGGAGGGATTATTTTAGAGTAAATATGTGGTGTATTGTGAGATGAAATACTGGTCTTCAATCCAACAACACACAAGAAGGCAGGAGTTGGATCACCCTTCATACAACACAGCCTTCACCGCATGATGGGCTAACGGGATGTGGAGGCGTTCTCAAGACTGCATCTGGAACTTGGATACGAGGCTTCAGTAGCACCACGAGAGCTCAACATGCAACTGAAGGTGAACTTAGAGCTATCTGGACTGGCTTAAAATGGGCATGGGAGTGCAACATGAAGAAAATCCGTCTCATCAGCGACTCAAAGCAAGCTATAATAGAGTGGATTAATGGCATCTCAATACCGTAGGGCCTTTGCGCGCCGATTGTCGAGGACTGTATCGTTTGGATGCAAATGGACTGGGGAGATCATCTGTGAACACTCAACGCCATGTTGCAGAAAAGCTAGCCAAAGGAGGCCATTCGAAGAAAGTGTGAGTGGCTGGAATTCTTTGAGCACTGGTTTGAGTTATAGATCAAATAGAGATTGAACGTGCCGGGCGGCTTGGCTTGTCAAACGTCAATTTTGGCCAAGTTTATCACAGATACACAGACTCATTGAACAGGAAGAAGAAAGATCTATGGGAATGACCTTTTTACCCTTTAACTTAACATCTATTTAACTCTTTAGTTAACGGAAGATTAATAGTGGAACAATTTTGATCTCAAGGGTTTATTTCGTCCAAATTAAAGACGAGGACCAAATTTGGAAAATCACAATAGTCGGAGGACTATTGCTGGAATTAACTCTATTTTAAACAAAACTTGATCTATATTTAGTCACAAAATTTACCATCATTCATCAATTTGAAAAAAAAAAAAAAAAAAGTTATAGCAAACCAATCCAATGATATCCAGTTTGACCAATAGTTCACATAAAACTTTATCAGAAGTATGATATATAATTTCTCAATTGAAATGCTCCAATTGATGATAAAAGTAAATTATTTCTTAAAATTAAACTATATGATTACGGAAGAATATAATGATGATAAAATTTGCTTGCATTGAGTCCCACCACTATTAGGCATCCCCCATTAGGGGTTTATTCATAGATTTTGAAAGAGTAAAATTTTCTTACTTTAGCTTTTCACACAATGGGAGTTAGAGATTTGTAAATTTCTTTCTCTTGCAAATGAGAAGATTTTGTCAGACCCATCCATTTGTTTCTCTCTCCTGCTGAGTACGCTGTAGACTATTCTTTCGTCAGTTTGTTTCATTTTTTTTCCCTAAAAACTGGCTGTTGTTTTTAGTTTAACATACATTGTCAGATTTCTTCATCCGTTTGGCATATTATTGTTTTTTTTTCCTAAATTCATTTAATTTAACATACAGTGTTATTAATTTTTTTATTTATTAATTCATAATTATCAATAATAATAATATTATATTTATAATTATCAATAACATTTCATCAATTTTATAATTATAATTACAATATAAATTTTTAGAATGATAATAAAAAATAAATAACTAAAATATAGTATAGTAAAATGGGTGGGTCCACAAAAAGTTAAGAAAAAATTTCAAACTAATGGGAAAAAGAGATTTTGTGATTGAGTGTGATAGTAGATGATGAGGTGGTGTTGGAGCCCACAAAAATATTGGGGAAAATCCCCAACTATTGAGGATGCCAACAAGTAACAACGACCACCGTAATTAATTAAAAAATTAAAATAAACTAGAATGTCACCTTCATTATACTAAGTATATGAATGCAAGATAATATATAAGACATTGATTATAATTGTTATTAAAATAAATATTTGTAACTTTGTAAAAACGTTAATCTAAATACTTAGTCTAAAAATGATAGTCTAAACAAATATTATTTTTTGTTTGAATTTCTCTAAGTCTTCGTAATTCTTTTTTGGGTAATATTTTCATTATCTTCATCTTCAGTATTTGTCCTATTCTTTTTATTTGTAGTGTGTCATGTGCAGTTGGGTTACTCTTGATAGCATAGAGGACAATGCCATGCAATGAGATTATGGTGTAGGAAGCTGTGGATTTGCCTTGTTGTGTATATGACTCGAATCGTTGTTGTACTATATATGAACTCTTAATCTTGCAAGCGCATGTTGATATTTGAGTGGTAGTTTTTTGCCCCCTACATGTTTCATGTGTTGTAAAATGTGTGTCATAGATTCTCATGTGAAAGTATTGAACAAAATATTAAGTATTTATTATATTTGTAGAAGGTTCATGAGTAGACCTCTTGATCTAGTTCTATAACTTGTTTACTTGATAGTAACAACAATGACTATGCAAGTAGTCCGAATATTGATGCTGCAATGTGTCCAGTTCATCATCAACAATTTCCACATCCATTTTACACATGTTCATTTTGAAGTTCATATTTTTGGAATTAATATGAATGACTGTAGTACTTGATTTTATGTGTGTGCGTGTGTATGTTTTTTGTAAAAAAAATTTGTTGAATTGATGCTAACTTTGGAGTACCCACTGCTTCCTTTTCAGCCCAATGCAGACAGTTAAATAGTTTGTCACTTTGTACATAAATCTTTTTTAAACAGTGACTACATCCTATATATCAAGTGTTTTTGTTGTCAAGGTTGATGTCAATTTGCATTTAATCCAAGCAGGTTGAATATAGAAAATGAATTGAATTGTAAATATATATTAGTTCTTCTTCCAAAATATATATTAATTCTAATATATTTAAAAGATGCACAATAAATATTTTACATACATTATTTTTTAAAGATATTTTACATACATGATAAATGAATGTTGTAACGGTGTTTCACTTTCAAATTTCAATCTACTATTCCTTCTCTTTTATCTGCAATTAAAGTTAATATAAATTGCATGCATTACTTTTAGCATTTCTTTGGCATTGATTCTCTGTTTTGTGTATAAATTCTAATTTATTAATGGTGTACGATCCTTATGAGAATTTATTGACCATTTTTAAGAGTAAAAGACAGTTTTGGTACTAGACTTATAGTGAGCTCAATCAAAAAATTAGACAATTTATGGAGATTCTTATTATAATGAGAACAATTTTGATCCTTTATCTATATTTTTGTTAGGTGACCGTAGGAAGACAATTGCGTCAATTCACCCTATCTTCTTCTCCAACCTTTCAGCCTGGCCGTGTTCATCCTAGTAAGTCAGGAATGAGCTTCCCATCTCCTCCGCGATCTTCCTCCTCCTCTCCCTCGAGTCAACAAGCATCAGTGTTGTTCTTCTAACAACATGAGGGATGTGGACGCTATGCAGGAACATGGGCACCCAAGTTCCTTATCCAGTAGAAGTCCTAATCGTCTCTTTGCTAGAAACACTAGGAGAGCTGATGATGTAATCGTCGAGAGATAGTGGATAAATAATGAGTACTCTAGTGGGTCAATAAATTCCAGTAGATTGCATGAGTTTCGGGGGATGGAAGTACCGATGAGAGAAGAAAGTATACTGAGAGACGGGGCGCTCGTTATTTCCGACCTCATTATAGCAATGACATTGAAAATTTCCGTTTCCATCCAAATGATGGACCTAGTAATTTTGGGTGCTCTCCAGAGGAAGATGCAGAGTTCATGGAAAGAACCAACACAAGAGAAAGGGAATTTGATGCACGCATAAAAACTTAGACCTAGGATTGCAGCTAGTTAGCTAGGAGAATGAGAAACATTAGAGAGCAAGAAGGAAACTATCGACCACAACTTTGGCATAGGTGATGGGTTTAATGACACCTCTAGATTAAAAAGAAGAAGATTTTGACTTATTGCCCCATGATGTTTTTCTAATAGATACTAACATTGGTTCAATGGTAGGGGATTTTTATTGGACCAGAAATGAATGTCAAAGCATTAATGAGAGCTAGATGAGACATATCCACATAATGAGCATCGACACAATGACGCACGATTCATGTTTCTTTTTTTATTTCATGCAGTTCAAAATTTATGTTCTTATAAACTTTTTTCGTGGGTAAATATTTTGAGCTGCATGTGACTAGATGTTTCATACGGGAAGGTTGGACAGGAAGATAAGGTGAATTGACCTATCTCCGTTTATACCGTCACCTAATGAAAATATAGACGGAGAACTAAAATTGTTCTAGTCACAATAAGGGGGTCCATAAATTGTTTGATTTTGTTAAGGAGGATTAAAATTGTCCGTACCACTATATAAGCCTAGGATCAAAATTGTCTTTTTACTCAAATTTTTAATGACATAAGCAAACTTTGAATGAAAAAGATAAATAATGAGTTACTTGATGAAATTAATGGTTTGAATTGTATTAGAATAGTTTAAATCATTTAAGAGTAGCAGTTAGCTAGTTAGCCATCAAGACAATTAGTTTTCTGTTAATTGTAACACTTAGTACTCGTAGTATAAGAAGTTTAAAGTCTCTGTATTCTCAGATCAGTTAATTGAATACACAGAGCTCTTCCCTTCATTTCTTTATTCTTACTTTCGTCATAAAATAAATTGTCAGATAAAGATATAAACAAGTCCTACTATTTAATAATGTCTCTGCTAAAAGATTCTAATTTTTATTGAATTAAGTAAAAATATGCTTTTGAATGCGTCTTGTTAGAATGTATTGAACCATGTTTTTCATTTTTATTTGTTTTTATATATTTTTATGCTAATTCTAATATGATAATGTGTAGTTGAGAACTTTGAGATATACTATGCATCAATATATCTATTCGTATCTTTTATCACTTATATATGAAAGGGAAAATTATAAAATGTCCACTATTTTATGCATTCTTTTCTTTTTGTCTAAAAACCCATTCTTATATAATATAAAAGGAAAGTATTTTTCTATTTAAAATATTTACTGAATAGATATGATTAAAACAAATAGATAATATTAAACAATATATTAAAACATTCATCTTTATATATTTTATAACATATTTTAAAATATACAAAAATTGAATACAAACTTGATAAAATATTCGTTATTTGTGTAAGTTTCCACAATTTTTATACTAATAAAAAAAATTAATTTATTATTTATTACATTCTGCATCTACGATTAATATATTAGACACACGTAATTAACATATTATGTGTCTGCAGGCAACAAATTATGTGTCTTTAATTTATTTACAGGTAAATAATATATTAATTGAATGCTATGAATTGAATTTTTTTTTTTTTAGTTTGTCTGATGGATTATTGAATGGTAGGTTATTTATTTATTTTTTATATAGCTTTACTTTTAAATTTTAGTTTTTTTTAATATATATTAATAGGTTTAGGGGTTTCATGTATATTGTGTCGATAAAACACGAAATCTATTAACAAAACATGTCTATTGTGTTAACTCATTTATAAATTGTGTTTGTGTTAATAATTTTAACCCGTTAACCAGAGATTTCATTGGAAGGACTATTTGCACTAAGAAAATTGATACTCGTGAACCAATTATAAAAGTTATAGATCAACATTGTTACTTGTTAGTGCCGCAAAACTCGTAGGACCAAAAATGTAAAAAAAAAAATGATAAAAGAAAAATATCATCATACCCCTGCTATTACGAACTAATTTTTTTGGTGTCGAAATTTTACTAAATGACCATTCAAGCTAAGAAATTGATACAAATGGATCTATTATGTAAATTTTAAAAATTGTAGATCGATATTACTAATCATTAGCATAACATTCGTGACCATAAGTGTAAAAAACTCATGATATAATTTGCTTAAGTTTTGAGTCCTGCACGCGCAAGCCCTGAAGCCCATCTGAGCTATGGCCATAAACAGCGATTAAAATATATACTCCGTATATATATACTGTGTTAAAGGAGAGGGAGAGAGAGATTGATAGTTTAATTATTTTAACATCATCTATATATGCATTCTATTGATTGATTTTGACTTTAAACAACATCCAAAGATGATCTGATCTATCTCGATCACTTCAATTCAATGGCGTCGGCCAGTTTACATGACAGAGCACCCGGGTTCATTTTGAACTACTGGGTAAGCGTAGTAAGGGTGAGGAATTGCATTGTGATATAAATTAGGATCATAAGTGAACGTCACGGTTTGTGGTGCCGGCGTCTCCGCCTTCTTCTCCTCCTTTTTCTCGGCGGAGCCGACGCTTAGAAGCTCCGCCTGCCCCAACCTCTTCCTCAGCTGGTTGGCCAGATCCCCGCGTCCACCTCCCCCCACCACCTCTAACTGCCCCTTCTCATCTTGTATACTCGCCGAATCAACTCCTGAGAGGCTTACGGCAATCTTGAAAGCCTTCGCACGAGCCTTCTGGTCCTTCACAGATATGCCGATCACTACCTTTTGCTGCAAATTAACAAACCCAAATTAAAACATCTCACCAAACCACACTTTTATTTAACAATTCTACTTAACATAAATATAATAATATCATATACGGAGTATATAAATATATATATACCTTGGCCATTTTTTTTGTTTGCCAGAACAGAGGATTTAGAGAGAGAAATTTGATTGGGTGATTAAGGAAGCTCTACTAAGAGAATTTGAGGATGGAGATATGGAGTTGTAGTATTTATGAGTTATATTTATACCCACCAGGAGCAGGAGGGATAGAAAACTCGAGAAGAAATAGTCAGCTAATCAGTCAACAGGCTACGTAATCCAGTCCACATATTACGTCAACAAACAAACACATTTAGATGTTTATAATTAATTCGTTCTCTGTTATTGCGAGACAGAGTATTTTTATTTGATTTAACCACCCAGCAACCTTAAAATTATTAGTTGGATTCTCTATTCACAATTCATCGTATGTATAACTTGTTTAGTTCGCTAAAAAATATTTGAATGTAAATGAAATTGAAATTTCATGAAAAATAAATTCTAAAAAAATAGATTCTATTATTTAGTTTGTGAAAAAGAAATGATTGAGAATATGAATTCTATTGTTTGGTTGAGTTTGGAATGGTAAGAAATAATATGTATAATGACAAATATAACGCTACACAACAACAATAATAATAATATAATAATAAGAGTAATTAATAAAGAATAGTGAATGTAAAATTGTCATATTAGTTTTTTATAGAAAACAAAATACTTAGGATGAGCTAGGAATTGGTTTTCCTCATTCTTAAGGAAAAAACTTTTTATTGAAAATTATTTTCCATCCAACTAAACAACAGGAAAATTGTAATGATCAACTCAAATAATAATAAATAATACCATTAGGAGTGGAACCTGATATGCTAGCAAGAGAGGGAAAACTCAAACCACTCAACTAGAAGGGATTTGGTGAGTTAAGGGATGGTTTCTAGGAATGCACCCGGCCTATTTATATTGTTGAAGGATTTACAGATAATTGGCAAATGGACGACATCAAGCAACCTTCATTCTTGGCCGCACATATGTCCCCTACTACTTTGCTTCTAGGGCACTCTCATGCATGCATAAGTGGAGCTTCCTGCACTTTAATGTATAAAATCTTGAGTGGCTTGACAGTCGGGAACTTGTGTTGTTATATATATACTTGAGGGTTTGGGTTCAAACCTCGTGGTAACCCCGTTTAGATCAAGACTTTCTCAATAAAATGGACCCTGATCAAACTGAGACTGATGAGAAAGTCTCGAAAAGACCTTGGATAGATTATAGTGTACCCAAAAAAAATCATAACTCAATATTTTTAGGGAAAATTACACTTTCCATTCTCAAGTTTAAGGGTGAAGATAAGCAGAATAACATATTGAACTAATCGGTCCAGTATTCTCTAGTAGTCTAGTGTATGAATTGGATTAACATAACGTCCACATTTAATTAATATATGTACACATAACTTTTAAGTCAATAATTTTATATATACTTATTATATAATAAAAAATGTTGAATATAAACACTTACAAGTCCAAATATTTATGATATGTACGATGATCTTATGTGTTTGGGTTGAAAGGCTGTCGTATAAAGGAAATTAACCTCCTACCGCTTCACCCCGTACCTCGCGCGACCTGGTCTGGTACAATATGGATCATTGCTGGATGTGTATATAAATTCGAATCCATCCACGATAATGTAAATAAAAAGAAGTCAAAAATAATAGACAACTATAGACAACAAATCAAACCAAGAAAAAAACACAAACAAAAAAAACAAAACCAGCAGTGAGCTTCGAAGAACATAAATAATAGAAATTAATGAATGTAACTAAAAACTAATTCACTGATTAAGATGAGATTCGTCATTTTTGGGACAATAGAACATAACCTACTCGATTAATGTAGAAGAAAGCTACAAAATCATAATGGCGATAAAATATAAATCTAGTCACTAATAAAATAAATAAATGCCTTTTGTATTTTTGTACATTTTTCGCTTGTCATTGTATTAGTCCATCTATCCCTTTCTTATGAGGAGAAGTTGGATTATCTACTAAACTACTAACAAACACAACATCATCCGATTGACCGAAGCACCTCATGAAAAGACATACTATTGCTTTCGAATATTTTCTATTCAGTGGTTGGAAAAGAACACGATAACTATAATATCAAACAATTATTCCTATATATCGTAGAATTTTATGGATATTTATATATCTTTAATTTGCATAATATTTAACGTCTTACTAAATATATATATATATATATTTGACTCCACCTCTATTATACTATTAGTTTATTCTGTTATATAATTCAAATATGAATAATATGACTGCTTACTTATTATAGATATATATATATTTTTATCTAACTCAAGTAGTGTATTATCCCCTATATCTTATTTTTTTTTTAAGATATAAATTGCCATGTTTATAAATACAGCCACGGGGAGGTCACTACGAATGTATATAGTGCATGTAGTGGATAGAATGCACCCAAAGAGTTCATTAAACATCACACACATATGTTAAATAAGGGTGTTGGGTTTTGTAGGAAGATGTTTGATTAAAAGCCATTTGAGCTACTTGATATATTACTTTAATTAAGCACTCTTCGATGATAAAGAATTACATAACGATCAACCAATATATGAATGAAATATATGATAGAACCTCATTGTGATACTCTATATACATAAATCTATAGCCTTTGAAGTCGTGAAATATATCAAGAGGGAAAGAATTAGATCATAAACTTTGTTAAGGTAGTTTTGAATGAATAGACTAAAATGAACATGATAAAAGACAATTAAAATAGAGCTTGTAATGGAGATTCTTTGGAACTTGATGGTTCTGTGGTATTAAGAATTAGTGTAGCTAAAGAAAGAATATGATCTTGTCTCAAGCTAAGACAATGCTAAATATAAATACAAAAATAACCACATACCCGAGAGTTGGCACAAGACTCATAATAAATTAAATACATCCACACATTGAAAAAAAGATGAGGCAGGCCGTGGTCCACTATCAAGGGTCCGTTATTGCTTGTGAACACCAAACTAGATAAGCCCATGGTATGAGAAAGATTTCTGAGAAATGGTCACCATTCTAGTTAGTAGACATTCTGGGAAATAATAGAATGGGATCAAATATCTTATTTTCATCTGGAAGACAAATGAGTCATTTTCCAAGTGGAAACTAAGTTCTTTATATAGTGTGAAAAAAATTCCAATTATTTACCAAACAGTACAAATTCAGCTACTTTATACAACGAGAATATGGAAAGTTCAAAAGAGAAATCGCCGAATAGTAATCTGGAATCAAAAAGTGTCGGCAAGATCCACTGTAGTTGGCTATATATAATTGTGAGATGTTTGGATATTCAGTTTTTTTCGTGAATACCATTAAATAATTTTTTAGATAGTAAAATATAATTTTTGATTATCTTTTTAAAATATTAAAAACATTTATTATATTATTCACTTTATTTTAGAATATTCATATTAAATTACATCGTATAATAATTAAATCATGTGATCATAGAAATGCTCAAGGTTAAACATTCATAGGTTGTTTCATTAGGAATGTTTACATAATTCTGGCTTTTTACCAATTTATCTAGTACCTCAAAATTAATTACTTATGCACTTCAGATTATATTTCTCAAAAAAAAAAACTATACATAACGTATCATTATATCAATATGATATGTGGTGCTGGAGGGTGTTTAAAGAGGCTGCATGTTAAAATTTTTTTGCGAAATGATGAAAAATATAGAAACGATTTTTATGTACCTGTTTTTTTACTTTTTACGATATTGTTGCCCTAATGTGTATCGTTATTATTCTCTTTAAAATGTAATTTATAATTTAATAAAATAATATAATAATAATAATTAAATGAATAATAAAATAAATATCTAAATAATAAATAATAATAATAATTATGATGGTGAATGCACGGTGGCTGGGTGGTGGACTGGTGGTACTGGATCAGGTGCGGTGGTGCGTGGTATGGTCGTGGCGGCGACGACGGTGGTTGCGTAGTAATGGCAGTTGAATCGGTAGGCGGCGCGCGTGTATGGTGTTGGTGGTGATTTGGTGTGATCGGTGGTATAATTGACGGTATATGGTGGCAGTGGTGGTGTGGTGGTGGGTGAGTATTGTGGGTTAGTTGAGGTTGGGTGGCGGCGACGGTGGGTCAGGTGGATTGGTGGTGGCGGCGGCGACGGGTAGTGATGGCGCGTGGATGTGGTAGAGTCAGTGGTGGGGTGACGGTGGTTCGGTGGTATGGTGTGGTGGTGGCGGCGCGTAGTGTTGCGGTGGTATGTGTGGTGGTGGCGGTGTTGGTTTGTGCGGTGGTACTGGCGGTGGTGGTGGCAGCGAGCGGTGGTAATGACGGTAGTCTAGGTGGCGGCAACTCGGGTGGTTGACGAGACTGTGGTTACTGGTTTCGCGTGGTGCGGCGGCTTTAAGACAAGGGCAGGCTTGCTGCGTAGGTTTCTCATGAATTCTCGTTGAGAAGTGTGGTGGGAGAGAAAGGGAATGGATGGAAAAATTGAAAAATGTGTTCATATTAGAAAAATAAGGAAAAGCTGTCAATTGCCCCTAAGTCGGTTTGGATAGTCAATTGGGCCTAGAATGAAAAAAAAGTTCATTTCATCCCCTAAACCTGTAAATTGGTTCAATTAAGTGCCAAGTTTGACTTGTTTAATCCAGGTTAAATGCATACGGTGTTGACACGTGCTTATTTTTTTTTAATTAAAAATAATTATATTATATAAATTAATTTAAAATATAATTTTACTTAGTACAAAGGAAAGGTTTGTTAAAAAAATAGCCCGTGCCGAGGCCATGGCTGTCCTTAGAAGAAGGTAAGCACAAGCCACCGGTTGTCTGGCGTGGCAAAGTCCGGTGGACACCTTGTTTTTTTTTATTATTATTTATTTTATTTTTATTTTAATATAATAATTGATTATTAATTATTAATTTTATTATATATTATTATTATTATTAATTTTATATAAAATAACATTTTATTTAATAAAAATAAAATAAAGGACACGTGTCAACACCGTATGCATTTAGACCTGATAAACAAGTCAACCTTGGACGTTAATTGAAACAATTTTACAGGTTTAGGGGGGACTTGATGAAGCTTTTTTCACTTAGGGGACCCATTAACACTATTCCACTCGACCTTAGGCTATTGACACTTTTTCCAAAAAATAATAATTATAAGAAAAGAAGCCAATTCATAATTAAGTTGGTTGGATAGTAGTTTGATAACCACAAAATTTAAAGTTTTTAGCTTAAATTTGTCAATTAATTGTACGACCAGACCCTTAGAATATTCCCCGCATTGTTACAGTTGTACTCATAATTTACGGACAGAATTTTTTTTTTTTTAGTATCTTGATCTATTTGGAGAAACGTCCTAAATTTTAAGATAATGGAGATGAAATGAAAATTATATATTACACTAACCAATTTTCTAATATAACAACTATAGACATCTCTAATAGTTGTGAATTTTGTGGGAGGGGCGCCCTTTCAACTTCATTCACGCCACAACACAGAGCAATTTTCAAAACTTTAGTGGACCACGACGTCCCACTGTGACCGATAAAAAGAGTTCCTTAGTAAGGCAGACCCCCCAAAGCTTATTCTCTCACTTTGCTCACTCCCACATAAATTTAGATCTCCTAAAAAACCGAGCAAAATCCACTTAGGAACCACATTAGTGATTTTTTTTCACAAGTTTTTAGACAAACAAAATTGATGTGGATGACAGAGATGGGTGAGAGAGAAATTTTGGGATACTCTTGCAAATGGTGGCTTTTTGTGGGACTCGCAAGAGATAGGAAAGTGAAGAGAAAGGCAAATTCAGCGTGCATTTGTTGTACAGATTGCGCCAAGCTGCATTCGCCCGCTGGTGCATGAGATCTTTTTTTTTTTTTTGGGAGTTGTGTTAAATTTGTGTTGTTCACCTTTTTCTTCTTTTCTTTCTCTATTCTCTTTCATAGTTGGCACTTTGAAACCATCCCAAAAACCTTATTATTGAAAATGCCCTTAATGGAGATGCTCTAATACACGTACTCAGAGTGGTGTCAAGCTGAGTAAAAATCTATAGACAAACTTAAACTACCTTGTAATGAGCCTACCTAGCTATGTGGACACCCCTACACTCAAAGTACACATACACAAATAAGATGGATATTAATTTTCTCAAATTATATCAAAACAAAATTTTATTTTAAATGATAACACACTTTCAATTGGCTATTGTCTGACGAAATCGAATAACACATCTAACATAGTTAATTATTATTAATTAGTAAATATCTAAATTAAAGATTGTGAAAGATAAAAGATTATTTGAATCAAAAATTGGTACAAATAATGAAGTAGGAAAAGTAACATGTTTGAGTTTGAGCAACTAACCTGGAGTACTCTTGTACAGGAACTATTAACTGAAACTGCCAACCAACATAACTAACAACATGGAAGAATTGTCAACAAAGTAACAGTTCTTTTAAAAGGTTTTAGGAGTGATTATATTATCCATTTCCAAAGTATTAACCCATACGTTCTTTTCAAACATGGTCACTGTCCAAAGAAGGGCAGAGATTCAGGAAACAAAAATGAGGCTACAATCTTAAAAGTAAGTTTAGCATGAAATATATATATATAATATATATTATATATATATAATTATATATATATATATATAATATATATATATAGAGAGAGAGAGAGAGAGAGAGGGGGAAGAGATCAGGTCGGGAGGGACTTCTCGTGCGGTTGTGCGATTGGACTCACATTAAAAATTAAATTGACGCACTTTAAGTACACAACACACGCACATTAAGCACACAAACAAAATACCTTCAGAACACAAACCACGCCTCTTAAGCACAAAATCACACATCTTAAGCACAACCCCACGCACCTTAAGCACAAAGCATACGCATCTTAAGTTTCAACAACTACTCACATTAAGTACAAACTCACGCACCATAAGCACAAAACCCACGCACCTTAAGCACAAGACTCACACCTTAAGTACAAAACTCATGCACCTTAAGTATAAAACTAATGCACCTTAAGCACAAAACTCATACACCTTAAGTTTCAACAACTACTCACATTAAGTGCATACTCACGCACCTTAAGTACAAAACTCATACACCTTAAGCACAATCTTCACGCACCTTAAGTACAAAACTCACGACAATTACGCACCGCACAACCGCACGGGAAACATGCACCCGCACTGAACTTAATTATATATATATAATATATATTATATATAGTATAATATATATATATATATATATATATAGAAGTACATGTTGGGATCTAGTCAAAAGCACATAGTTGCAAACTAAAATTGTTTAGATGAAACTTGTAATTTTTTATGACAAAAAATTAGTAGTAAATATTTAAAAAGTGTGTATTAGATAAATTCTGCTTGTATAACACATTCAACCAAAATGATGTTGACAAAAAATTGAACTTGTGTGACTCGAACTTACATTTTAACATCATGCATGAGTATCACTCAATTATAAAGTTGTGTGTTATAAATTATTATATAAAATGCTTTATTTATTAATTAGAAATGCTAATGACCATTTATAATAATCAAGAACAATTGCACATGAATTCTCATAATAATAATAATAATAATAATAATAATAATAATATAATAATAATAATATTATTATTATTATTATTATTATTATTATATATTATTATTATTATTATTATTATTATTATTATTATTATATTATTATTATTATTATTATTATTATTATTATTATTATTAAGTTGTTGCATTTCTTCCATTTCATTTTTCTTAGGTAAAAGTCACTGTCTTTAATTTCAAGTTGAGTACAAGAAAGGTCATGTTATTTATTCTTTAAAAATATATTTTCCATAGGAGAAATTGAAGTAAATTAATTTAATGTATCAATCAACCTTCCTAATTAAGCTAACAACATGTATGGCAGTCATCAATTTAACCAACCACATAATGACAATTAAGCTTGTTTAATTAGGTTTGTAATTAAGCTAGCTTGAGGATTATTGAAGAACTTGAAGATTTTCTCCACTAGCACAAGTTAGTTAGATGTTGCTCAACCACGAGATTTTGCGAAGTGTAACAATGCTTAATTAATAAGAACTCTTATCTTCCAATCGTTTTATTATTTCACTTTTTAAAGTTACAAATCTCACACTTAACTTTCTAAAAATGTTGTGCTTTTGGTCCATGACATACAAACCTTCTAATATTGTTAGGGCATCTCTTATGTGTATTTTAAAATGAGAAAACTTAATGAAATAAAAAGTTGATGTGGAGGAAAGAGAGAGAAAAACAAAGTGCGGAGCCCCAATAAATGTTTGTACATTATTATCATAACAAGAAAAAGTTTGAAATTAAAACTACAACATGAAGTGATAAAGTCGTAAACAATTGTCTACAAATTTCTTTTGATTCATCATGTTACTTGTTTGTTTTTTGTTTTTTTTTTTTTGTTTTTTTTTTTGTTGTTTGTTTTTTGTTTTTTTTTATATACAACATGAAGTGAGAAAGTTGTAAACAACTATTCACAATTTTTTTTTGATTTCATCTTTTGTAGTATATATAATATATATAGTATTAATACTATATATATATATATATATATAGTGATATATATAATGACTATATCATATATATATAGGTAGTATGTAATATAGTATACTATATATACTAATACATATATATATTGACAGGTAGTAGTATTGGGTGGTTTAAGGTAACTGAACTAGTGACAAGAAAAGAACCCTAAAGAATGCAATCGTATCGTCCTCACGGATGTCAAATTTAGACGAATTAGGAGGTAGTTTCTAAAGGAATTGAGCGGGGTGAGCCATTTGGTAAAGGGAGAGCTCCGACTTCTAGTGCAGAGTAAGCAGTCTGTGTGGTAAGAAGTGAGGAAGTACGATGGTGGTGTAGCAGCTCTGCCAACGTGGAGAGAGGAGCTGTGCAAGGGTAGAGCAGGTCACGTGCGTGTAAAGAAGGTGCGAACCGCATTTCTGCACGCTGCATGGGGGGTGTGTTGGTGCTGAGGGAACTGGGAGATGGGTATGGAGAAGGAACATGATTGCTCAGAGCTTGCGCCGTAGAAATAAAAAGGTAAGTAATTGTAGAATTTCAATTACATTATTGTGGTAGACAGGAATATAATTATTTGGGTGAGAGGAAAAAAAATGATATAAAGACTAAAATGCTCATGTGTAATAATAATACACTAAGGATCTTTTGCCATTTTTTCTATTTTTACTTTTCCCACAAGCATTGAATTGTAATTCATTGGGGGTACCCCATGAATTGCAATTCAACAAAAGGAGGGAATTGCAATCTCCCCCCCCCCCCTCCCCAAAGGAGGGAATTGCAAGTCCACCCCCCCTTTCCCCAACCAAACAACGTAATTGAGACCTTCATTGAATTACAATTCAATTACATTCAACAAGCGACCTGAAATAATGCAAGTAATTTACATTTTAACATTGGTGCACCTAATGATAACGTCTTTCACATTAGTGTACTTAATAATAACGTTTGGTACAACTAATAATCATGTTAAATGCAGCTTAAATTGTGCTCAGTGTACATTATTTGTTTGCACTTCTAATACTTTTTACTTGCACTTAGAGCACTATGTCAAAACAGTATACTTTGCACTTTTTAATACAATTTACTTGCACCTCAAGTTTAACTTATTTACGAAAAATGTCAGTGTTTTTTTTTTTTTTAAAGCACCGTTATTGATCCTTTAGATTTTGGACACGTGAACGACTGGATCATGATTGTTCTTAGTTCTAGTCCATTCGGGGCCTTGATTCATACACACCACACACAGCAACACCCCACACGACGAGGCAGCACTCATGATCACGGCCTATCATAGCTACGGGGGGGCGGCGGTAGGGTATGACTAGGGCGCGCCTAGCGCGCGCTCAGTGAACCGTCAGTGATAGGGCGGGCGCCATTTCGACGGGTCCAGGCCCGCGGGGCCTGCATATGAGAGACGCGGCGGCGCTGAGCCGTAGGGCTATAATACTAGTATAGTATATAAGATTTATTTAATGCTCGGAATGTCATCCAATGAACTTGTTGATTTTTTTCATGATTTGATATATCATATTCAGGACCTTTGTTCATCTTGAATTAGCACCCTTCTTCAAGTGTCAAGTGTCTATGACATTATTTTCTCCTTCTTCTCTTGTTTAATTTGTTTAGGTGAGCTGGTTTCAATTCCCTACTACTTTAGCAAGGATTGCAACTAACAAGTTCTACCAAATTGTAAAGTGGGCCTTCCTTACTTTTTTTTTTTTTTTTTTTTTTTTTAAAAAGAAAAATTGATAAATATTTTTATTAATTTTTTTTTTTGAATGCATATTTTGTTATTTAATTATGTTTGTTATTATATTTTTATGTATATGATATGAAATGTGAGATTTTTTAAAGTAGAATTGATCGGCAAGAAAAAAATAATTTTGAATCACATTATGAACTATAATAATATAACATATAATAATAACCCTTTTGTAGACTAATAAAAAATACAACTTATTACTAAAACATAAAGCGCGAGAGAGGAGGGGGTGGAAAGGTGTTGTATTCATGGAGCAATAAAGTAAAGGCAGGGTGTGGGCGAAGTAGAAAAGTTGAGCCGTGGGGGGCCGCGTGAGTTGGTAGGTCGTGGATCTGCTGGGGCGCGGTAGTTAATAAAAGGGTGGGGGCGATAAACAGGAGATTGTATGATATCGTGCAGGTAGCTGAGGGGAGGGGGCGGGGTGGGTTGGTCGTTCGCCGGCAGAGCTCGAGACAAAAGGCGTGCCGGCGGTGAGACGACGGGTGAGGAGTTGAGGGAGATTCTACAGTAGGACGGACGGGTGGAGAGAGGAAAGAGTGCTCAACCATGGGAATCATTCAAGAGATAGATTGGCCAGGAGAAATTGAATTAAGTATTTAAACACACATAAGAAAGATAAGCATAGGTGGAGTTTGAAAAGGATGAAGTCCATAGACTTATGAGCTGTACAAATACTTGTCTTTGTTAAAAAAAATGAATAAAACACATCCAATACATTGAGTGCGTGTCTATACATCTATTGAAATATATAAAATAGTTGAAATATATAATTAAAGTATCATCATCAATGGAAATTTTATTGGGGGATTTTTGAGATGCCATATAAAATATTGGGGTATGGGAAAAAGAAAAAAAAAAAGAAAACTAAAAAGAAATAAAATAAAATAAAATAAAATTAAAGTTTATTATACACCCAACGCACACCTAGAACAACTGCTTTTTTATGCAATGGATCTCTAAAAAAGAAAAAAAAAAAAAACTCTATTTGTAGGAGGGAGAAAAAAAATCATCAAATAATAATTAAATTCATAATCTTTTTATACAATTACCGAAGTACTTGGGTTTATATATATGTGTGTTTTTTTCAAAAAAGGTATTCAAATAGTTTAATTTGAACATGATTTTTATATAAAAAATTATGGATTTGATTTTGGTCAACAATCTATTGATTAAACCTTTCATATAAAATCTTTATGGTACAATTTATATTTCATGTGTGATTTGATAACTATTACATAATTTTTCATGTACAATTTATCAATCTTATGTAATTTACAATTTGCCTCTGCTATGTGACTTGTAAACTATTATATAAAAGTAAGATTACCCACACATTCAAGTTATTATTCAAGAACGTATTAAGAATTTATTTTGCTCACAAAATAAATATGTGTAATTTAACAATTAATAAGTAAAATTTGTGTAATTAGATGACAAATTATTTTAAGATGGGTGAAATTGATGATGCACATACAAAGGTCCTACCTTCCTAAGTATGAACCACATCAAACAATGTTCCAATTTCATATCTATCATCAAACTCGGTTTCATTGACTATATATCTTCCTTATCACTGCATGAACTTCTCCACGTGCCCTCTCCCCCATCCCTCCTCTCCCTTCTCTCCTTGCATCCTAAGAAATTGAAATAGAAAAAAAAAGAAAAAAGAAAAAAGAAAGAGAAAAACTTTAGCGGGGTACTATGAATCCATAATCCAACTCAGCAATTTGAGAGCGACTTTCTTGCGTTTCTCCCTCTCTAATCTCTGCCAACTTGTAATCTTCCATCAATCTCATAGGAATTGGAGATTTCACAGAAACCCAAAATGGGTAAATGCCGTATGGTCTTTTAAATAAGACACAGATACAGACAGAGACACGGAGGATTGAAGAACGGGAACCACCGCCAAGATTGGTACTTTCTTGTTCTTGAATTCTTTCCAACTCTCTGGGTTTTCTGGAAGGTGGGTGGGTCGGGTTAATTGCAGGGCACTCGAGCTTTTTATTTTTCCGGGTTATTTGAATCTGGTTCTTTGGTTTGAATGGATGTTTGCTTAGAAAGCTCTTGGATTAGTCTTTATCCGTGGGGATATTAGCAAGGGTTTGTCGGGGGTTTCGAAGTTCAGTGCTTTATTTTTCGTGCTTTTCAACTGAAGAATGACGAAATGTTGGAAGCAATTTAGGAATTGAAGGGAAAAATTGTTGCTTGGCTCTATCTGTTTGTTTTGATTCGTAAAGTCTTCGTCTTGTTGCGCCTGAGCCAGGGAAAACATATATTTTGCCGTATTTGGTAAAAAAGGTATGGCTTCTGATCAGAACTCAATACCCATTAATTTGTTAGCGGCGGATATGGGTAAAACGGTTCAGGAAGAATCGCACATTTCTCCGGCGGCCATTTCTGGAAATGGCAATCCAGGGGGGTTCATCCCCACCATTCAGTACTCAGATGCGGAATTTGTAGGGATGGGATTTAACAATGGTGTGGCTATGATGGCCGGGAGGGTCCCACAGCAGGTCATGCTCCCAACACAGATGGGTGGTGGGATTGGATCGGATCATGGGAGTGGTAGATCACAGAGTGCATCTGGGCATGGTACTGATGAAGGTGGGGAGGATTCGGTATCGTCGGGCAAGAAAATGAAACTTTTGTGTAGTTTTGGGGGGAAAATATTGCCCAGGCCAAGTGATGGGGCACTGAGATATGTTGGGGGGCAGACTAGGATCATCAGTGTTAGGAGGGATGTGAGTTTTCCTGAAATGGTTGGGAAAATGATGGATATATATGGCCAAGATGTGGTGATTAAGTACCAGTTACCTGATGAAGATCTTGATGCGCTTGTGTCTGTGTCTTGTCCCGACGATCTTGATAACATGATGGATGAGTATGAAAAGTTGGGTGAGAAATTGAGTGATGGTTCAGCAAAATTGAGGGTGTTTTTGTTTTCACCGTCGGAAGTTGAAGCTGCTGTTGCCTTGCAGTATGGCAATCTGCCGGATAATGGACAGATGTATGTTGAGGCAGTGAATGGAATCTTAGAGGGAGGTGGCGGCGGTGGTGGTGGTGTAACGAAGTATACGAGTACCGCTAGTGCTTCTTCCACCCAGAACTCAGAAGGCAGTGGTGCTGATGTTGTTGATTTCTCTGGCCTTGGTCAAGGGGTGATCTCAAGACAACCTTCGAGTGAGACATTATCTGCCCCCGCTGCTGCTCAAGGAGCAGCTGCTTCGAGGGTGGTGGATCCAAATCCTGCAGTTTATGTCAATACTTCTTCTACTGCTCCTTTGGGCATTCATGTTGCTGTGTCTGGACCTCCCTCGAATCTAGCCGCTCCTTCTGAGCTTGAATATGAAAAATCTGTGCCTATTAACCGTTCAGCAGCAGCAACAGCAGCAGCAGCAAATGGGTTTTGATTTGCAGCAACCGGGAATGCCTTTTCCAGTGCATTCAACATATGTACCGGATCATCACCGGGAAGGCTTTAGCCGTGGAGATTATGCACAATTCCCTTCCCAGATTGGTTTTCCTCCACAGCTTAGGGCGAATGTCGGGCCAGTGTATGCCCAACAGCCCTTAACTGCTGGTACTACACTTCAGCAATTTGTTCCTGCTGTTCACATGACAATGTCGCCCTCTCATGTCAGTATGAATCCTAATCATCGGCTTACTCATCATCTCGTTCAGCCACAACAAGTTAGATTTGAACAATATCCTCCAGAAAACACACTGGGGGGGCAGAGGATTGTACAGCTTCCCGGGGACCAAGGATATGGGACGATCAGCTCAGCTCCAAGTATTGGGGGGAGGAGCGTATGGTTGGCATCAGATTCCTCACCCTCAGCAGGTAAAGCATTTTCTGAAGGGGGATGGCTCATCCTACGCCAGTGGACAGGAGGCGATCCCAAGATTTGAGGGTTGTTATGTGCGTCAAAAATCATTGCCTAAGGCTCATTCAGATCCAGTAGCACAAGACCAAAGGGCAGCCCCATGAGCACCACACCTGGCTATAAATCAGCTTATGACGTTGGCCCTTGGGTGGATGATAAGGGGTAGGCATATGTGCATGGCTGTCACAACTGGAGCTTCTGAACACCCTGGAGCTGCTGTTGGACCGAGGGTCATTGGTCATATGGATCATGAAGTTGGAAGAACCCAAGTTGACGGGACTGGGTTCTCGCAAAATGTTCAGAATCCCGAGCGTCCAAAAATATCTCTCCCTCAGGGTGCAGTAGGATTAACAAGTGGCATGCAATCTCATTATGCGCAGTTTATACCCACTGTTCCTCAATCGTGTCAAGTCGATTCTCCCGAGCAGCATCTGATTCCAATGCAGTACCATGTTAAAGAAGATGTCAGTGTTAACAAAGCAATTCCACATGGGATGCCTTTCCAGATGCCAGAATACCTCGTTCATGAATCACCAGTTGTACTTCCTAAAGAAGATAATAAAGACTCTACAACTGCACTTGACCACATGAAGCAAGTTGAGAGTATAATGGAAAATCTTCAAATACACACAGCTGAGACTCATCCCCCTAAGCAGATTAAGTCGGGTGGCGATAATTATATGAAGGACAACATCTTGGAAAACAGAACTCAACGGGTTGGTTGGAATCAGGCATTTACAGATTCAAGTACTGCTCTCGATGCAAATCACATCAAACTGAATGAAATGCCACTCAGTTCATCAGCTGAAACTGTGTTCTTGCAAACTTTTCGGGCCCCAGAACTCTGATGCAGTATCACAGCCTTCTCCTTTGGAGAAAAAACCCGATTTTGATGTGCATTTGAAGCAAGGAGTTGGCCAATTTGTCCCTGTCGAGATGTCCTTTGATAACCCTGCTTTCTCCAGTGCTGAATCAGCAAATCCAACACCTAATGTTCCAGTCTCTGAGCTTCAACCGAAGCTTATTCCCACTGGTATTGAAGTTCTCTCCCCAGATGGAAGTTCAACATCTATATCTCCATCTTCTATGTATGGAGCTGCACAGGAAACCTCACCTTCACTATTTAGCAACCAGGATCCTTGGAATATGCAGCATGATAGTCACTTCCCTCCTCCTAAACCTAGCAAACATCGAGTAAAAAAGGAAACTTTGGGTGTCAAGGATCAGTCTGATCCTGCACCTATCCAACAAAAGTGGGTATGACTTTTATATTTTGTATTCTGATTTCCTTATATTTGTTTGATGCTTACTTGTTGCTTGGTTATTTGTTTTTTTTTTTTTGAAGGCTCGGCAGAGGAATGATCGAGCAGGAACTTCAGGCTGTTGCTGAGGATGCAGCTACTTCTGTTCTTCAGTCACCTGTGCCTTCTAATCCCGACTTTCCCATATTTGGTGGGAGCAAGTATGGATCTTTAAGTGAGCATAACAGCGAAGTTCAAAGTTCTGATGGAGAAACCTTGGACAGAAATAAATTCGAGGTCTTGTTCTGTCTCTAGCTGTTGCGTAAATTTTGGTCTTTGCCAGTATTTTGTATGTTGTCACCCATGTTTATTTGTTTACTGTCACTTGCATATTTCTGATCTTGGTTGGTTAACACATGATGGTGTTCAGAAACCAAAACCTAAGTTGCCAGAGAGGAGAGATTTTGGCTTTCCTGTGTCGGGTGACATTGGTCGGTTACAGGTTCGAGTTAGTTTATGCTGTATGATATAATGATATATGGCTTCATTTTGTATGTTATACAACTTAACCGATTAATCAATCTGTGTCTTTCTGCTACCTCTTCTTTGCGGGTAGATTATAAAAAACAGTGATCTTGAAGAGTTTCGAGAGTTGGGTTCAGGTACTTTTGGCACAGTTTATCATGGAAAGTGGAGAGGAACTGATGTTGCAATCAAAAGGATTAATGAAAGATGTTTTGCTGGAAAACCATCAGAAGAAAAACGTATGGTTGGTGTCTTTAATGTGCAATTGATGATTCCCTATCTTATATGATTTCAATATTTTTTGTTAATGTTAAAATTGTTAATGACTTTTGCTGGGTTGGATACCTTAAAAAAGAGGGATGATTTCTGGAACGAGGCGGTCAAACTTGCGGACTTGCACCATCCAAATGTTGTTGCATTCTATGGTGTGGTGCTTGATGGGCCTGGTGGTTCTGTAGCAACTGTCACAGAGTTTATGGTTAATGGTTCTTTGAGAAGTGTTCTGCAGAAAAATGAGAGGTAACGATCTTCTAGCGGTGGTCTGATATTCATATTGGAATTCCTTAGCTCTTATTCGATCTACTATCATTCATAGTACATCTTCAGTTTCTTGTGCTTGATCACTTTATGCAACTGCCTGTTTGAGGTTTAAATAGCTTCCTAATCTCTATTCTAAAGACACACACTCTGTTGGAGATTTATGTCTCTTCAACATAAAATCAAAATGACTAATGGTTTCGGGGGCAACCCCAATCAAGTTGGTTGGGCTGTTGGCT
The DNA here is from genome assembly GCA_009835305.1 of Ipomoea purpurea. NCBI lineage: Eukaryota > Viridiplantae > Streptophyta > Magnoliopsida > Solanales > Convolvulaceae > Ipomoea > Ipomoea purpurea. Next base: position 35,528 of record VALG01002624.1, read on the forward strand.
TGGTAACTACAAGGTTCAAAATTTGACTCTCAATGGGAGTGGCTTATTGGCCTTCTTGGTTTAAGGCTTTAAGTTGGTCAGCTATGGGAAACATAGACTGGTTAATCTCATTATGGTCCTTTGCCAACTAGGGTCACAATGTGGGCACACCTCAAGTAGTGGCTGTGGGTTTCCTTCCACACTGTTTTGGAGATTTATGTCTCTTTGACATAAAATCAAAATAACTAATGGTTTCGGAGGCAACCCCAATCAAGTTGGTTGGGCTGTTGGCTTGTAACCACAAGGTTCCAAATTCGACTCTCAGTGGGAGTGGCTTATTAGCCTTCTTGGTTTAAGTCGGTCAGCTATGGGCAACCTAGGCTGGTTTACCTCATTATGGTCCTTTGCCAATTAAGGTCACAATGTGGGCACACCCTCAAGTAGTGGCTGTGGGTTTCCTTCCACACTGTGTTGGAGAGTTATGTCGCTTTGACATAAAATCAAAATGACTAATGGTTTCGGGGGCAACCCCAATCAAGTTGGTTGGGCTTTTGGCTTGGTAACCACAAGGTTCCAAATTTGACTCTCAGTGGGAGTGGCTTATTGGCCTTCTTGGTTTAAGGCTTTAAGCTGGTCAGCTATGGCCTATGGGCAACCTA
>VALG01002626.1:0-20509 GCA_009835305.1 Ipomoea purpurea
GCGGGTTCGGTCGGTCACTTGTAGAGCGCTGAGGGACTATACCCCCTCGGTCTAATCGCGGGAGTTTTGAATGTGTAATAATCTGTGCGAATTAGCGTGGGGTAATGAGAGGTGTCGATCCCATCATGATTATATCGTCCAACCATAACACAAGTTACGATAAACTCTGGATGAACCGGGGTAGAGTTAGTGAAAAAGAGAGAAATCGGTTTTAGATGGCACCAAGGTGACCCTGCAGATATCGAAGAAATCGTGTAGTCTTTTGAACCAGGCCCGTGGGGCCTGTTTGAGACCATATAAGGACCGTTGTAGATGGCACACATGATCAGGATGAACGGGATCCTCATAGCCAGGTGGCTGCTTCATGTACACTGTTTCAGCTAGACTGTCCATCAGAAATGCATTATGAACCATTTAACTGTCGCATGGTCAGCTATGAGATACAGCTAGAGAGAAGAGAGCCGGACCATAGTCGGTTTGGACTACGGGACCTTAAAACGTGTCAAAGAAAGCCTCTCCAGCAACCTGGTTTGAACCCCTGTTTGCCAGCAAGGCGGGCTTGTATAACGCTCAATGGAGCCATCAGCCCGTCGTTTTGTGCGGAACACCCACTTACAACCAATCACATTCATGTGTGGCTGAGCAGGCACAAGTACCCAAGTACTATTATGAAGGAGTGCATTGAACTCCTGATCCATGGCCTCACGCCACTCCGGGTGCCCAACTGGCCTGTGAGTATCAGTGGGGTCAGTAACTGCACTAAGAGCCTGAAATTGCTCATTCGTGCCTCGTGTCATTGTGTCGTAGCCTCATACCATGATCCCGTTCCGTGGTGCTGTGCTAGCAGCACGTTTCCGTCTGCCCCGTTTTGGGCCCCTCCAACAGCCGCCAAGGTGGGCGGTGTCCCGAGAGCCAAGGGCATCGACTCCCTTACTGTATGGGTCCGATGGTGGAATACTGGGTGCTAGAGTTGGTCAACTTGTGAACACTCGGCTAACACCGGGCTGTAGCCCATGGTAGATTGAGAGGCACTTGAGTTTTAGTTGATTGATCCACCTGTGTCTGAAAAGGGTAATTGTTTTCATCAAACGTACGTGACGACAGATGTTATGATTTTTTGCATTAGTTACGGTTCATGGCATCTAGTGACCCCTAAAGGGATTGACGGGTAACCTTAAGAAGACACAGTTGCGACCCGGAACTCGATCTATTGTGCGATTATAAGCCTCAGATACGGGTAACAGCGACACCCGAAGACGCGGCAGACAAAATGTCCGGATGGGGATTGTTGTATGTAGACGGACTGTATGGCTGTGGCTACTATCTGTAGAAGTCGGGTGTTGGTAAATAGTTGGATGCCTCGACACGTAGCCGTTGTCGGAAAGCATAGGTCCAATACCTTGAAGCGGGCACGGAGCCTTCCGGTGTAGGTAGGGCAATCCGTGTTTCACCACTTATGGCTGATTTTTGGCGGTCTCAACGCGCCCGTTTTGTGTCGACGTGTGCTGATAGCGCACGTATGGTCATTGGCGGAATCAATGCCCATTTAGCTTACTCTAAAGCCGGCGAGCGTATACGTGGGCTAAGCTTGCGATTTAGTTTCACCGCCTATTAGACCTCGGACCTGGATCGAGCTTATCCAGAACCCGAAATTGGCGTTCCTTACCGATGGACACGGAACCGACTCAAACATTATATATATCAGATTTCACTCCGCTAAGGGGTAAAACCAGCAATAAGCGCGAGTAATCATCTACAAATAGCAGAAAGTACCTATAACCAGTCTACTAGAGATTACAGGAGACGGCCGTATATAGTCGGTATAAATTAAATTCCAATATCATTTTTGACTAGAAATGAACAGGACCCTATCTATTGGAAATCTGGATGATTTTGCCTAGATGCACAAGGCGTACAGCGACTTGTACTTTATTGTTTTGTCTTGGTCAACTGGACAACCGCCGAGTCGACTGCAGAATTTTATTTTTGGACTTGTGCCGTGCGGGTGACCCAATCTACGGTGCAAAACCACAGGGAGTTGGCCCGGAAGTCAAGAAAAGCAAAATTGGAGATTGCGGAACAGGAAGCTGTAATAGACCCACCGGATGTTGGGACTTTAAGCCAGAGAACCTCCGCCGAAGTTTTATGGATATCCGGTGAGCAGCGAGGAGGAGATAATTTTTATGAACTAAAAGGAATACGGTTATTGTCGTTAGTGAAAACGATCAGTTAACAGAACAAGTAAAGTCACAGATAAATTCCGGAACACACTAAAACGTGTAGAGCAACCGTAACATTTGTGACTTAGATGGGATCGATGCATGACCAACGTGAGAAATATCCAAACCTGCGCCGTTACCAACGCGAAGCACATCCCCGCCGGGTATACTCATCCGCCTGAGACATCATGGACACGTCGGGAGTTGCATGAGTCGACGCCCGCCCGTGTCCGGAAACCAACCTCGAGGCCGACGAAGGAGGCGCTGTATCATCTGCGGCAGTCACCATATTGGCTTGGGCCGGAGGCTGTGTATTATATCTCTTAAAGCAGTAAACTGCAGTATGGCCTTGGGCTTTACAAATCTGGCAACGTGTCACATTATTTCACCCGCCCCGACCTCTGTTTCTGGCCTCCTCTGTTGCCACGGGCCGCGATTCTGGCCTGGACCGACCGCGATTCTGGCCTTGACGACCGCCATCACTTCCGTTTCGTCCACCGTGATTCCGGCCTCCTCGTCCGACATACAAGGCAGAAGGAGTAGCCGTGTATCCACCATTCGATCCAGCCGGGGGTAATCATCAGCATGGATAAAATCTTGGGCTTGCAGGTAATCCTGATATTTGTGGGATTGTCACCGGAATCCCTGCTGATGTGAGCGACGCGGCCATGGCGCGATATTCCGGTCGGAGACCGCGGAAGACGAACAGGTTTTGTTCGTCCAAGGAAACGGGCCTGCCGGCGAGCGCAAGATGTTCAACCAGCAGCTGCGCACGTCCGAGGTACTCCACTGCACTGCCGCTGCCTTGCCGGAGAGATGTGGAATTGCCGAGGAGGCTGAGACACCTGGCTCGGGTGGTGCTGCTAGCGCCGCCATGATCGAATCCCAAACCTCCTTGGATGTGGTCTTGCCGACGGCGAGGAGCATCACTTCATCGGAGAGGGATGAAATGATCAAAGACAAGATCAATTGATCTTGTTTAATCCACGCTTTGTACGCGGGATTGGGTATCGACCCGTGGTGGTGGCTGCGGAGGTTGAGTCGCCGGAAATGGGGGTTGGTTCGACTGTGGGAGGCGGGCACGGGGTATCTCCATCAACGAACCCCAACAACTCTTGGCCGCGCAAAAAAAAAGGATGATTTGAGTTCTCCAGAAAAGAAAATTCCGGTACGTGAGTTTGATAGACACATGATGGTTTGCTCCGGCAAGGGGACTGGAGGCAGTCGCCGGTGGGTTTGAGGCGCCGGCAGTAACGGTCCTTTCAGATGAGTTCGTGGACATGATGGAGAGTGGAGAATTGCCGGCGATTAAGGTTCACAAAGAGGGAGAGAAAACCCGGTCTATCTGATACCAGATTAGATAACGGTTTTGATAATATTATTAAGCATAAGAACAGGAGAACAATATAAAGGGAAATAACAACTAACGTAAGAGACTCCTATCTAAGAGGGATGACTAATGACTTATTCACCTATTACAATATTGACTAAATATATATAACAGGAATAACAAATAATATATGACTAACAACGACAAACTAAAATTGCGGGTGCTGTGATTTATATTGTAAACTGAAAATTTAAAATTTTATAACGTTGTGATTGCAGGTTTTGTGTGATTGCGGGGAACATATCTCCGATTGATGTGATCACCCATGTTCCTATCCTATGTGAAGAATCTGATATACCATATGTTTATGTTGCATCAAAAGAAGTAAGCCTGATTTACCCCATATGTATCTAATACTCTTTCAATTGTGATCGTCTTTGGTTCCTTTACTGGCCAATGCAAGCCATTAACTTCAATGCTTCCAGTTTTAGTGTATATATGGGCATTTGATTGATGGTAGTACTAGAGACCATTTAAGAACTTGTAAAATTGTTTAACTGCGAGCGCTATTTGTGTGATTACTTGAATTATGGTTTTTGAAGTGTGTTGTAGCATTTCAAAACATTGAACATATCACGTGGAGGTTAACTTTTAACAGGAATTTCTAAGGCATTTTGGATTGTTAGGGTGTGGATACACATCACCTGCATAGGGTAAAGCAGCAGGGACCTTATGGCTTCCTCCTAGCTGTCATGACTTATCATATGATATAAGATGCGTTATAAAGTTCCTTGATTGACTAAGCCGACCGACTAGAAGGCACCTAAGGGCGCCTAGCCCATATATCATATGCTACATTGCCAAAAAAATTGTTTTCAAAAAGGGCAACATGCTGCATATTGGTGTTAACAAGCCTGCTAAGGGTATTGCATCTCAGCAGAGTATATCAATCATTGAGGGAAAGAAGAAAGATGTTGGATTGATGAACATAGTAGCTGCTTATTACAGAGAGGAAGATGAGAGAAAGAGAAATGGAGATTTACAAATCTGTAACTGCATCTTCCAAAATACATTTTGGATGAGCTGGACACAAGTTGACTAGCTAGCCTTGGAACCTTCTAGAGCCTTTTCCTTTTCTTTCTCTTTATTTATATGTTGTGATACCCCCGTAAGCTGGGGCATACCAGTCTTGTAGACAAGCTTAGAAGTGAATTGAATAAGCTGTGGTGAAGGAAGAGCTTTGGTAAATCCATCTGCTATCTGATTTGAAGATGTAATGTAGAGCAGCTTGATGAGACCTTGTTGTACATTTTCCCGAACAACATGACAATCAATTTCTATATGTTTAGTTCTTTCATGGAAAACAGAATTCTCATCAATAGCAATGGCGGACTTGTTATCACAGAAGAAAACTGCTGGTTTGGATGGAGGAATTCCCATATTAGTTAAAAGATACAAAGCCATTGAATTTCACATACTGCCCCAGCAAGGCTACGATATTATGCTTCAGATGATGACCTTGAAATCGTGTGTTGTTTCTTTGATTTCCAAGAAATAAGTGAATCACCTAGGAATATGCAGAACCCTGTGATGGACCTTCTTGTTTCTGCACAAGCTGCCCAATCAGAATCTGTAAAAGCTTTCAAATGTATGTATGAATTGGTTGAGTAAAAGATTCCTTTTCCAGGTGCAGACTTCAAGTACCGTAGAACACGATGAGCTGCTGCTAAGTGCGTTTCTGTGGGATATCAATGAATTGACTCAGTTGTTGAACACTATATGTTATGTCTAGAAGAGTGGCTGTGAGGTACAAAAGTCTGCCTACTAATCGTCTATAAACACCTGCATCAGCTAGCAAAGGTCCATCATTGTGCATCAACTTCTGTCCTAGAACAATTGGACTGGTTACTGGCTTACAGCCCAAAAAGTCACACTCTTCCAAAATATCTAAAGTGTATTTTCGATGGCATAGGTTGAGACCTGCAGAACTCCTGGCCCACTTCTATGCCTAAAAAATTAACCAAGGTCACCCAAGTCTTTAATTCTGAATGTTGAGTCCAAAAACTTCTTCAAATCATCAATTGGACTAAGAGAATCACTAGTGATGATAATATTCATCAAATAAAACTAGGATTCCCACGAAATAATCAGATTAGACTTAATAAACAAAGATGCTGAAAAAAAACCAATGCGATAGTTAGAGCTGCAGTGAGTTTGGCGTTCCACTGCCTACTTGCTTGTTTAAGCCCATATAGTGACCTAAGAAGTTTGCACACTTGGTTAGGTTTGTTTACTGTGAAACCCAGGAGGAAGAACCATATAAACTTCTTCATCCAAGTCCTTCATGAAGAAAAGCATTATTGATGTCAAGTTGTTGAATAAAACCAACCTTGTGGTGTATTGCACTGCAAGAAAGGTTTCTGATTTGTTGTGATCCTTGCCACAGGTGAAATGTTTTTTTATGTAAATCCACCCCAGCTGTTGAGGGTAAACCCTTTGCCACTAATCGAGCCTTGTACCCTTTCCACTGATCATTTGCTTTTAGTATTTGATTCTATATTACCATTTACACCCAAGTAGTGTCTTTCCTGGATGGTAGGTCAGTGAGTTTCCAGGAAAGAGCATTAATTTCATCCTGGAAGGAGGCTGAGATTCTATATGAATCTCCTTGAGAAAATCTCTTTCTCAAGTCTTCCCAAATATCTTGGCTGAATTAATCCAAAGCACACTTTGTGCTATGGATTGAGACACGGGATTAACTATCCAGGAACTCACCCACAATATTACATCTCTTCCATGCGGCGTACTGTGGATCATCATTGGAATTGGTTGGGCTAGGGATTGAGCCGTCGACAAATCCCACTTATTCTTCACTTCTAGGGCCATTTGCATTGCTCTGGACCAGGAATGATAATTTGCACTGGTTAATGGAGGATTGGACCAGAATGGCAGAATCACACGGATTTTCGTTAACATGCAAGTAGAATGGACTATTGTAGTCTTCAATGCCTAGATTCTGCTGTGGAGGAAGAAATCGGTGGGACTGGAGCTTGATTTAAGCCTGCCGGTGGAGCTAATGTAATGGTTTTGCCGGCCGCCGAAATGACAGCCGCAAAGCTCGATTGCGTGGCTCTCATACCATATTGCAATCTCAGCAGAGTATATCAATCATTGAGGGAAGAAGAAAGATGTTGCATTGATGAACATAGTGGTTGCTTATTACAGAGGTGAAGATGAGAGAAAGAGAAATGGAGATTTACAAATCTGTTTTATATGTTGTGATAAAGGGAGAACTCAGCCCAGAGGATCAAGAAAAATTGAAAGGAGATTATGATCAGGCTGTGACCCAAGTTCGTGAGCTAACATCATCTATGTTTTGAAATTTTATGGTTTTGATGTTTGTACTTAAAATGTACTCTGCTTCATTTGTTAGTGATTGCTAAAACTATCATCTTTTTAATCTTATCTTATCATTTTCCCCTCAGTCCACCCACAATGCCAAGTGAAGAGCTTTATGGACTCATTTCAAACTAATCTTTATATATTTATCTACACATGAATGTTAAACATTGACAGAACAAAATATAACTCAAATCTTTTTACAACACTCCCCTCTCTTCAATCCCAGGCCATTGTTGATCTTCAGTCGTCGTGTTCATCATCGCTTTCAGAATCTGCAACCAGACAATATATGATTTTGTTTTTGTTAGACCCCTTAATTGTTCGCACTAGTTTGATTCAATTACAAGGGGCAGAGTGCTGGTCATATTAGGAGGTATTCTTACCTGATCGAACGTCGCTGATCTCGCCATTCCGGATTTTCCCAATGAGCATTTGGAGGATCATCTTTGTCCAGTATATGTGAAGAAGCATGAGGCCAAACAGCAGAGCATTGAACATAAAGTAGTATATAACTTCAGCTGTGCCATGCTTATCCTTGTCCAATGATGAAAAGTACATCGTAGCTGTAATGTTTTGAAGTCTTAATTGTGTAATGAAACAAAAACATTAACGGAAGACATCTTTTAGAAAACATTGAACATTGTCTTACAAAATACTAAATATGGCATATATATATTTTATATGACGGGCAAATCCAAGCATGTGTTTAATTTCAACTATAATAAATATTACTCTGTAGTAAGCAGCATTGTTGGGGGTGCGCAAGGGCCTAGGCGATGTGGCGCCTACGCGTCACCTAAACGGTCAAGTTATTTATTTGAGTATATGGTCTCCACTTTTTCCATTCAGGACTATAAGTTGTTAGACATATAATCTCACAAACTACCCAATTACATATGCTAACTGACTCGACTGAATTGGGCGTTAACTCTACCGAGTTAGACGCCCAACTCAGCGTCTAGTCAGCCAATTAGTCAGTCGGCGACTAAAAGCGGCCTAGGGCTGAAATTGTTCCGACCTAAAGGCTCTTAGTCAGTGCTCTATGTCGATTTTTACAACACTGGAATTAGCATGGGAGGTGAGAATGTACAGACCTTGTGCTCTTGAGGAGCCAGAATGGAAAAAGGATTAGACGGCCAATGAGCATGAAAGCACAAAACCAAGAAAGGAAAAGTCGGACAAGCCATAAAAGCCGCTGTATCTTGACATCTTTGCAAATTCCATAAACACATCACACCCTTCATGAAGTAGTAGAACCATTGAACCAACCCTCCCAAAACCTGCATAGAAACCACACATTTATATATGCACACAAGAAACAATATAGATAAAAAATCACTATTCAAGCTAACAATAACTTAGAAACTAAAATTACAATTGTCCCCACGCATATCAGTAGAAACAAACACAAATATATACCTCAAAATATAAGAAGAGAGAATGAGGAAGACTGATGTTATATGAGACCATAGATGCTGCGAAAATCAGAACGTCTTGTTTCCCAAAACACCAATGCAAAAATGGAGTAAATATAGAACCCTCCAGCATACATATAATATCCCTTCATCTTTTAGCCTGCACATCAGATCAGATCATCACCCACACACTAATTATTACATTCTAATTTACTGCATGCAATCAACCTTTTAACCAAATTATATATATTTGCTTTACATTGTTTTGTTAATGAAAAGAATGAGTTAACTAACTGAGAAGAGAGTCAAGAGACAGAGGTTAGCTTACTTTATTTTGTGATCTGGCCAAGGTGGTCACCTCACCGGGCCCCATCCAAAAAGTATTTTGTGTTGGTTGAGCCATGGTTCATCATAGCAACATAAAGTGGCAAAAAGCTCTGAAGAAAGTAATGGAGGACTTCCAGGCAGACGCTTTGAACTTGTCGATCTTCTTCCTCTTAGGGCCTTTCTTGATTCCATATTGCATGTTTCGCCCCTAATACCATCCTTCTTGCCATTTTCTGCAACACTAGTACACTTTTCATCAAGATCATATACATATAAATATTCATTCCCAGATAGAATAGTTTGTAAATGTTGGGCAGAGGCCGGTGAATGGCCAAATTCAGCACCAGATGCTAAGGGTTGTTGGACAGAGACCCAAGGGCCAAGTTCAACCCTCTACGTGCCTTTCGAAATTGTGACTGTAAAAGGAAATAAAGTTGCGCATTCACTACTGGCTATAGATTTTGGCGTGGGTAATATAATATACCTCGAAGATTGATGTGTCGAGAATGAAACGTAGTGTGGGGAAGTAGAGAAGCAGGAAGGGAAGAAGGAAGAAATCTTGGTAGTCTGGTAGGATTCCATGTTCAGTTAAGCCAAGAAGCTGCCATTTTCTGCATCATATCATATCAAGATTGCTTCTTTTTTTTTTTTTTCCTAGCTGGGATTTGATGATTGGAAATATAATCTGATATTTGGGAGTGCAGGAATGAAGAGATCGATATAATGGATCGGAGTTTAATAGTTTATGGCGTCTACTTTCTACAGCTTGTTGAATTGGGTGGAAAGTTCAAATTTGGCTGCCAGATTACATCATTACTAAAACCAAATGAGTACCGTCTTTCCTCGAAACTCCAATGTTTAATTTCCTACTATTTGGAATCTAGCTTAGTGTTTTTCAAAACAAAAAATAATTATAATAATCGCAAACCTTCGAATCTTGACTGTTTGTTAATTTACTCTTTTTTTAGTAAGCCCACATGTTTCTTTGCGGTAAATTATTCTATGGACTCGAGTCCACCTTATAAAAAAAAGAAGGGGAAATTATGGTCAATACTACAACTCGAGATTTGAATTGTAGTTTAGGAGCAATCCTAAACATCTTCGAAGATGAAGACTTCAACAAAACCAAAGGATATTACCATATTGCTATGGTACAACTACTAGTCACATGCCTAGGAAACAAAGGATTAAATATCCCACTTACGGCCCTTTATATAGTAGAGGGCTCATACAACGGACAAACTGTGACATGACTGACGTGACGTAAAAAAATAATAAAATATATAAAAGCCTTATCCGACACTCACATCAAAACGGGAATCTTTTCAGACTTTGGCACACAAAGTAAGAAAGGAATCTTGCAATATAAGTATTATATTTTTTATCTTCATGGTTTCACAAGAGAATCACTTAAAAGAAGAGACATATAATGCGATTGACGATTAGAAAACGGAGAAAAACAATTTATTAATTTTAAAAAGATTTCCTCATCAATATAGTTAGTGTGTTCATCATTGATGATATGGATAAGTTAATCTAGAATAAAGTTAGCAAGAGAATTGCATAAAAACTTGACAACCTAGAACCTACCTTAATTTGGATGGTATGAGCTTTGAAAAACTTTTCTCTTTGACCTTTGACCATATGTATGAGTTTCAATTCGTCCCTCATCTTTGAATGTTTTATTATTTAAGTTTTGGTTTGGTGAATGATATTTGAAATAAAAGTTGACCAATATTAAGAATGCTCTTATTTAATTTTTCAATGTTGATAGAACATTCCGACCACTTAAAGTAGGCGGAAATAAGAGCATATAAAAATGCATGTATAATAAATTAAAATATCAAGTCTTAAATTTTTTGACCAATTTTGTTGGATAATAACTTAATTTACTGATGTAAGATTTTTGGGCATTCTAAATTCAGTTAGAAACTCTTTTCAAACCAACAATTAAGATTTTTTAGTCAATTTAAATACTAATAAGAAATTCACAAAATTGATTGTGATTTCTTATGACTTGGATCCTAGCTAGTACATCTAAACTTCACACTCTATATAATAAAGTTTTAAAAACATCTTAAAATCCTTCTTAAAACATCATTATTCAATATAAATTTAGTTAATATAAGAGCAAGATTAACTAAAACATGATAATAATTAACGATCTATATATACTACTATATATATATATTATATATATATATTATATATATATATATATAATTTTTATATATATATATTGATACATGTATCGGATTGTATATTAAATATAGTTATACTGATCGTCAATTGATTTTTTTGTGTTGAAATTAAAAGCAAGTAATATAATTCTAATGGTATAATATTAATTATTTTGTCCATATGGGTTTTCCTCTTGAATATTTCTAAAGTTTTATTTTGATTAAAGAAAACCAAAAGATTTCCTCGCAAGTCCGAAGGATGTTTCTCTTTTTGGAATCTGGCTTTAATACATCAAAGAAAAAAAAAAACACATGTAAGATATGGCAAAGTGCTAGCAAAGAATCTTTTGATTGTTCATAGCTTTTCGATACTCTTTCTTGGCATTCGTGAGTTTGTGGACTTGCAATATCAAGGTTTGTAAAGTGCAAAAATCTTGCTGCGAAATGTCTCACGAATTTTTATTCGTTGAGAGAGTCGGGTCAAGATCAAATGTAATTACTTATACTAGAAATTGTATAATATAATAAGGAATAAACCATCTCATGAATCGTTTGTTGCTTCAACGGATTGATGCAGTGAAATAGAATTTTGGCGTGACAAAATGCCCTAGATAAACGATTTTACAGTTACACATAATCATTTTTATCCTTCCTTTACTCCTACTATAAAAGCTTTTGTTTCTCCTCATAACCCAACATTGGCATGGCATAACTCGGTTGAGGTTAGAGAGTGAGAGATACTGGAGTTCTACTTGTCTAAAGGTGAAAAGGAAGGGCATGTTAGATATATTAAATATTATTAGTCTTTGTATCTAGTCTTAGTTTGTTATCTATTCCTTAGCCTATTGTGTAGGTCTTCTACTATTATTATTATTGTATTATTTCCTAAAGATAATTGATAGACAAAAAATCATTCTCTCATTTGGTATTAGATAGTGATAGATTTTCCCCACATTTCTTTCCCTCTCTATCGATGGCAACCAACCACTCATCGGAACACACTGTTTCCGCCACCGCCGTCGGGCCCAACCACCTTAACTCCGCTCATCATTTCGTGTCGATCAAATTGACGACACAGAATTATCTGTTTTTGCGCACGCAGCTGATCCCCTTCCTTCGCGGCCAGGGATTGCTCGGCTACATTGGTGCAACGCCTTGTCCGCTGCCGGTGCTCACCGCTTCCACCACTGGCACTCCTTCTGACGAAGCCACCTCAACCACCGTCAATCCAGCTTATGGGGTGTGGATTCAACAGGACCAAAGCATTCTATCCCTGTTGATCTCGTCACTTTTGGATGAGGTAATGTACCTTACCGTTGACCGGACCACCGCCGGCGACGTTTGGACCTCCATCGAGACGACGTTAGGCTCCTTCACCCGCGCTTGCTGCTTGAATCTGCTTGGATAGTTCCAGGCCAACCGCCAAGGTGACATGACTTCGGCGGAGTATCTCGACAAGGCACAACTGCTTGTGGAAGACCTTGCTCTCGCCGGACGCCCCATCTCTTTAGACAAACAAAAATATGTACGTTTTCCGTGGATTCCAGCCTGAATTCTAAGCGATGGCCGCCTCGCTTGCAGTCTCCGGCACACCCGTCTCCTTGCCGCAGCTTTCTGACTACCTCCAGGCACAACAGTTCATCTATTTTGATGAAAATCCGTTGGGAGGCCAGCCGGTCATTAGTGGATCAGCCACAGAGATGGTGGCGAAACGGGGACGACAGCATGGAGGTGCCAGTGGCGGACGACAGAACCACGGTGGTAATCGTGGTAGAGGAAAGCAGGGACGTGGCCACGGTGGATCTCCTCGCTGCCAGATCTGCCACTCTCACGGCCACACGACGGTGTATTGTTTTTCGCTGGTATTCTGACCAGCCGCCGGCGCAAGCACACGTAGCCGTGAACGGAGAAGTAACCGCCGCCGCATCGGAAGTAGCTACATGGTACCCGGACACCAATGCATCGTCCCACGCAACGCCGGATGCCGCCATGTTGGCTCAATCCGAAGACTACTCGGGCAATGATGTACTCCGTGTCGGAAATGGGTCAGGTTTGGGTACCTCACGAATTGGTTACGCTTCAATACCCTCTGTTTCGAAACACTTATATCTTTCTAATATTTTACACGTGCTTGATTTGTCTATTCCGTTGTTATCTGTTAATCGTTTTACTACTGATAATAACGCCTTTTTCGAGTTTCATCCTAACTTTTTCGTTGTGAAGGATTGCATCAACAAGGCGGTGCTCCTTAGTGGTCCTGCTTCGGGTGGCTTGTACACATTCACGGTCCCTCGGTCTCACCAGGCGTTTGTGTCTGCTAGAGTGACAAGCTCACCGCTTTATGGTTGTGGTTTTTGAAAGCGTGGTCAAAAGATTGAAGTTGTATGGTTGTGATTGTTATGTACAGATGGTAAAACGGGGTGTTAGAACCACCCCGAGTGTCGTTCCCTCGACGAATGACAACTTGCAAGTTGGGCTATAGAGAAGGGTGAGGTTATCGAAACACTTGAAGACTCGATTAAGAGAAGTTGTTTGAAGTTGTTGGTTTGACGTTGTTGGTTTGCAAAGAACTTATAAACTAGAGAAGCAGACTAGGAAATAGGGAGTTTCGATTGTGTTGTGTGATTGGTCAATCCCGAAACGGGAGGCTTGTGGTGATTTGATTGTGCGCTACTAGTCAAGAAAAGTGGATTGCTAATGCGTTAGCTGATTCGATCTATATGTCACCCGTAGGAATTCTTATTCTCTACGGGGCATTTAAGCAAACACTTTGCACTCACTTCTTTTCGGGTCTTGCCCTCTCGGATCGAAGATGGGGAAATGAAGAGGATCAAGGCTACCCGGATCTAGCAATCTCTTGCCTAGATATAGGTTTCCAACACCATACGTGGAGTTGGGCCCCACTCCAAGAATGTCACAAAGAGCATCCTCAATAACAAGACATCCATAGTCAACAATTAATCAAACACCACAAGATATTCAAATCAAAGCATCAACACAACAACAATCTACACCACAATCATACCCACTAGACTTTACCCAAATTGAAGCTTAGATCAGTCAAATACAAGCAATTGATGAAGATCCGTTGCCAAATGCGTTGAATCTCCAAATCTTCTAGCCAAATCTAGTGACAATTGATGTTTGCTAATGTAGATCTAGTTTCCCTCTCTAGAATCCTATTCTAACCCTAGAAAACCTCTCTCTAAATATGAAAAAAACTCTCTAAAATAATCTTGTGGAACTTATTTAACTCCCCTCCGAAATGAAATTCAAGCATTTAAATATTCTGCACAATTTGTCCTCCCATTCTCGCACGGCCTCACGGCGTGAGGCCGGCGTGAATGGCATTTTACTCTCCTCCGCATTTGAGCTTCTTCGGCGCTTTAATCTCCCGTTCACGCTGTCCTCACGGCGTGAATGGGAAATAATTCCCATTCCTTCCCTCTTCGCGTGCGTAGTCCTGGCGTGTTCGGTCCTCATTCTCGCGTTCTTCTCGGCTTAGCTTCTTTTGTCCTTTCTACCATGTTTTCCGTCCTAAAGTGTCCAAAAACACGTATAATATAATTAGGAAGGTATTTCCCTATACTTTTGGGCTTTTAAGATAATTTGCTCTATAAATAAGACTTCTAGGTTAAAATATACATGCAAAACCTTAGAAAAGCTCTTAGAAACTTAGCATATTTTGAGGCTTATCATAGAGCATCTTCTGAAATTTGGCATCGGCGACTGGGCCACCCGCATGCTCGTGTCCTTCAGCGAGTACTCCAATCCTGTCCAGTTGAACCACAGAAAACGAACCGCTCGAGTCTTTGTTCCGCTTGCCAATTAGGCGAATCTAGTTAGTTTCCCCTAGATATAATAAATTACTCGAGTAATAATGTTTTAGATCTTGTATATTCAGACATTTCGGGGGGGGCTTGCCCATGTTGTTTCGGTAGACGGTTTTCGATATTTTGCATTGTTCATAGACGACCATTCACATTTCTGTTGGTATTATCCATTGCATGTAAAAACCGATATATATAAAGCGTTTAATGTTTTCCGGGTCATGGTGGAACGACTGTTTTCCCGTTCTATCAAGGCCATACAATCTAATTTAGGGGGTGAATATCGCCATTTGCATGTTCTTTTTGAGTCACTCGGGATTGTACACAGACAGTCTTGTGCTTACACACACGAGCAAAATGGTCGAGTAGAGTGCCGGCATCGATACCTTTTCGAGACCGGGTTAGCCCTACTAGCCCAAGGCTCGGTACCCTTAAAATATTGGGATTCCGCTTTTGAAATTGCCACATATCTAATAAATCGCTTACCATCATCGGTCTTATAGTTTAACAGACCATATTCCGTCCTCCACAAAACTCCAACCACATACCCACATACAATTTCCTACGAGTCTTTGGGTGCCCATGTTACCCATATCTCCGGCCTTACAACCGTCACAAAATCGAGTATCGATCTGCCCCGTGTGTCTTCTTAGGGTTTCCTACATCATTCCAAGGGTATCGTTGCTTAAATATCAATACTGGAAAACCTTTATCTGTCGCCATGTCGGGTTTGACGAGTCTGTTTTCCTATTTGCCACTTCTTTGTATGGTACAGAATCGTCACAAGAATCTAGTACATCGTGGAGATCAAGCCCCGTTATACCAGTAGTAGAGCCCACGCTTCTTGCGACAGCCCCTCCAGTCCCAGACCCGGGCCCACCATTGGCCATTGAGGGCTCATCGAGGAGTCGTGGTCCCGAAGAACCCAACAACGGGGTCACGTTATGCACCTTCGGTACATGACTCGAGGCACGAACGAGCAATTTTATGCTCTTACTTCATCTAGTCCACCCGTGGACCCGACATGTTACACACAGGCAGTCGCCCATCCCCAGTGGCGTGATGCCATGGACCAGGAGTTCAATGCCTTGTTACACAACGACACATGGACTATAGTTCCACCGAAACCGGGCATGAACATTATAGGGTGTAAGTGGGTGTACCACACCAAGCGGATGGCCGACGAGACCATTGAACGCTACAAGGCACGCTCGTAGCAAAATGGTTCAATTAAGTCGACGGTGAAGACTTCTTCGACACGTTAAGCCTTGTTGTTAAGCAACAACGGTTCACTTACTTTTTTCCTTTGCAGTATCTCGGAATTGGACACTACGTCAGCTCGATGTCCACGATGCGTTCCTCAATGGGCGCTTGGCTGAGACTGTATTTATGTGGCATCCACCAGGGTAAGGGCAACATTTTTCGAGAAGATGAATCTCATCAAGTCAAGAAGATGAAGTAAGATTCAAGCTACACTAAAAACTAATTATTGAGAGTTTGGGAGGAGACCTCATTTTTGGAGAATCTCTTGTCTTTTTCTTTACTTTTTTTGTTCATTGTATTTTCTTTTATAATTTGTGTATTTGAGACATTGTTAGTTATTGGTGGCTAAGAACACTTTGGAATTTTAGGTATATAGTGTTAATGAACCTTTGTGGCCTAGTCCTTCAATTCCTAATGAATGTTTATTTGGTTTTTGCTTTTTTACAATAATCTTGTGTTAACAATTTGTGATTTATATTGTTGAAGTTTGTGGTTAAGAGCTCAAATTACATGCTTCATTCTTTACTAAAATTGTGTCTTGATGGAATTTATAATTGCACTTAATTCTTGTACCTTGGGAAATGATATATATAGATGTTAAGGGATTTATTTGGTTGCTTTTTTCACATTGCTTGTGTGATCATCTTATGGAATGAATATATTGCACTTATCTTTGCTTAATTGGTTTGGCAACTCTTCACACTTTGTTGAGACCAAATTCATATTTCACCTAGGTAATTAAACATTAGACCTAAAAATCTCACATTCTCACTCACTCGCATCTTTTGATTTATTGTCTCACTTATGATCATGGTTGCAGTAGGCGCTAGGCGCTAGTCGGGCGCCCGGGCAGCGCGCTAGCGCCTAAGCGGTCTAGGCGGCGCTAGGCGCGCGCCAAAAAAACATTGGTAGCAACTTGCAGTTTGACAATTTTAAGATGAGGGTCTGTTTTTCACATTTATTCAAATAAACACATCCAAATAAATGAATTATGATAATTCATCGAAGTCATAACATCCACAAACTATGGTGTTTCTTCAAAAAAAAAAAATTTATATAACCATACTACCCCAATGAACAAAAATTAGCAAGGGCTCAAGCTCCGGCCGGGTTACTGACTCGACCTAACTCGACAAGAAATTGCACGAGTAAACTCGGCGTAAGCGGCCGAGTTAGGCGCTAGGCGGCCCGGTTCCTAGGCGGGAGCCTAGGGGGAAAATCGCCACGGCCTTGGGGGCGCCCTTAGGCGGCAATTATCGTGCCTAGGCGGGATTTTTGCAACCCTGCTTATGATAGTAAATTGTTTACTTCCTTTTAATTCAATTTTACTTGTTACATTACAATTATCTTATTATAAAATAGGTTAGTAGTTAGTGCTCGATACTCTTACTTCCATGTAATTCAATACTCTATAATACTACAGGGTGTTTAATTCAAGGTATATTTGAAATAATGTAACATTTCGAGAATATCACATAATATAAGAATGTGATTCCCATGAAAGCTACCAAAAAATGAATAAAAACAAAGTATGAGAATATCAAATTTCATATAGTTATTTCATATTTCATGAACCAAACTAGAGAATATGATAATACCATATTCATGTTCCTAAGGTTATGTGGATACTATTAACCAAACAACCCGAGTGTTGTGTTTGTTGCCTAAATTTTCTACAAGCATAGCATTTCATCGGAAACATTTAACATCATTTTAAATTCAACTTTTTTTTAAAAAAAACCTTATTTTCAACCATAATTAAATGACACTAGCACTTTTTTGAATTTTAAAACATTTTTTATTAACCCTTCTCAATTTCAACTTAACTTATTGCCTATTCGGCATGTATTTACATTTTTGAAGCCTCTTCAAACAAGTGCATCACAAAGTCTCCAAATTGTTGAATGAATCTCCACCCTTGTTGACACTATCCATTGCTGCTTGGCGTAAGTGCAATGCACCGCTCCCTCTGTCCCAACTCCTTTCTCTTCTTGATCCAGAGAATCAATTAGTATTTGAGCCAACTTGTCTGAGTTAGGAACCGTTTCGTCACCCTCACTCGCCTTTTAGTTACCAATCCTATGTTCACTCTGCTATGAGAATTGCGTTTAGTGTAGTTGATCGGCCCCATTGCCCAGAGTTAACAAGAACTGCCAGCTATTAACGCTCTAAAGTCGAATCAACCGGTGCTGAATGCGCCAACGGCTCGGTGTGAGTATCAAAACTTGTGGTGCCCATCCCCTTGATCACTATTCCCGTCCCAGCCACACGATCTTCAAAACCAGAGCAGTAACCGAGTTGTATCCTTTTTCCACGTGTCCCTTTTGTCGGGCCCTTGTTGACCATATAAACCTAACACCACTTTTCTCCAACCCCAATGCTATTGCTTCCATCTGCTGATTGGTTAGAATTGATTGACTACCAACGCAAATACACAACAGAGTTATCTTGGCAAGATCAAGCCAAGAATATTATATCAGTGTTGAGATTGAACTAAGCCCACCTATCTCCCTGCTTGGCCTTTTTCTGAAGGGCAGTAATGGGCCTACGGCCAAATCCTATCATGGCCAAAGACTCCATTAAATGCTTAAAATAAACACGTTCCAACTCAGTTGAACGAGTTGCACACGAGTCCATAACTCAGTATGTTCGCCAGGAAACACTCTCTGAAGAATTCATCGTTTTGGCCCCCGTCGGCGTAGCTCCGGTACACCGGAGATATCTGCCACCAGGGAAATTCCGGGCAGCTGGGAATATTCGGGAACCGGACAACCTCTCCGTCGTCGTCAGGATTCTTCTCTTGGGCACTTCGCGCCAGAGACCATAAATAACAGAGAGGGCGAAGGCCGCCGGAGGAAGAGAAAACGTAGCGGCGGACGCCGACCTCGGCGGCGACGTCGTTGGTGAAGCCGAGGAACAAGTCGGAAACTATGGCCGTCGGCGGCGAAGGGTGGGTACGAAACCACTGGCACAATCTGGCCCCTAAGCTCGCCGAGATTCCGCATCATGTGGCGGAAACCATCGGGCGCAGGTCCTTGACGTTCTCGACGCCGGCGGGGAGATGGTTGTTGGCGGAAAAGGTAAGACGAGGGTTCCGATGGAAGGGTGGACAGAGAGAAGAGCGTTTAAGAGATGGAGGTTTTTGGGGTGACAAGAATGGAAATCGTGCACGCCACGGGAGCAAGTTGGTGAGCGAAGTCTAAGAGCGGTAGCATGTGGCCTTCCGAGCAGGTAGGGGAATATTAGGACATGGACGCCTGTCATTTCGGCGGCGACACGGCGGAGCGTGGATGAAGAGTGTTGTTAAGTGGGGACGGATGGAGAGTAGGAACACGACAGGCTGACGGGAATCAAATTAATTTATAAGACAAAGGGGTTGTTGTTGGACCATGCTCATAACTATTGGACAAAAACTTGTTGGGTAATCTATACTCCAAATAAACAAGACTACAAGAGGCTATTTCGTTGCTTAGATTCATTTTGAGAATATTTAATCACAATGATTGACATTATTAATGTCCGCTATAGTAACTTGGATATTTTAATATCTCTCTTTTCTTTGTATTAATGTATTAGTATGATACTTTCTGTGGGATTGTGTAGTTAAATTTGGGTCATTGATTTTGCTTAATTCAAATTAACAATGATTAAAAAAATGTGTGATAGCAATTTTTTTTTTTTTTTTTTTTTTTTTTTTTTTTTTTTTGTGTGTTTAGGTTAAATTTAAGGTGCGTGGTTTTTGTGCTTAAAGTGAGTGATTTTTGTACTCTGTGACTTGTGCGTTAAGTGTTGAAAACTTAAGTGCGTCGATCTAAAGCTTTAGGTGCGTGATTTTTCTTCTTAAGGTGCGTGATTTTGTGTGCTTAAGGTGTGTCGGCCTAAAACTTTATAGGTGTGTGGTTTTCTCCTTCTTAAGGTGCGTGATTTGTATGCTTAAAGTGAGTCAATTGTTGAAACTTAAGGTGCGTCATTTTAAAACTTTAGGTGCATGGTTTGTGTTCTTAAGGTCTTTTGTTTGTGTGTTTAAGGTGTGTGGTTTGTGTATGATAGATACCCTACACCACGGCACTCAACCTGGAGCATGTAGGGTAGTTGGTCGTGACTGCCCGAGACACTTAGCAATTAAAAGGAAGAGGCCCCAGCTCCTTCCTAAGCGATGAAGGCACGAGCACCCCGGGTGACCAAGCTACGCAGTTAGTGTGTCCCGACCGAGTCCCTAGTTGGCTCGGATGGGCGACTAGGCTGGGCAGTCGGAGTGTCCCCGTCTGAGTGTGTGTCCTAGAGGCGGTTAAGGGTGGATTCCATGGAGATTCTTTTCCTTGAGCAGCAAGTAGTTTCCTTTTCTCATTTTAGGCAATTAATGTGCTGGTATTGGTGGTTTCCAAAGCGTAATTTTAGTTATTTTAATTTCATTCTTCTTGCCTTATAGAGGATCTAACTCCTTAGCTTGTATAAATACCCTCACGGGGTCATCTTGTAAGGGGATCCGAAATTGAAGTGATTATCGTTACTTTGTCCTTTTTTTCTCTCAAACACTTTATTC
>VALG01002627.1:0-14822 GCA_009835305.1 Ipomoea purpurea
TTCATAAACTCAAGAACTCTAGGTTAGAGTTCTTCCCCTTTATGCAATAATCACAAATCAAGCATCAAGATATATAATACAACCTAACTCAAGTCCATAAACTAACTACTCATGATTACAATAGCTAAAAGAACAAAAACATAAATGTAAAGCATAAACATTGCAAGATAAAGAGATATAAAGGGAGAAAGAAAACTTCACTAAGAAATGGATGGTAAATCTTGGAATCCAATGTTTGAATCCTTGAAATACAAGCTTGAAATATGATAAAGAACCTAAATTCTACACCTAATCTAACACTAAAAATGAAAAGAAAGAGTAGAAAATAGTTAGGGTTCGAATGGGTTCAAAACCCGAGTTAGAAAAATGAGTGAAAAATCAGGCTAAAATAAGAGCAGAACGGGGGGGGCTTCGACCCGCCGTCGAGCGTAATTCTCGACGCGTCGAGAATTTACAAAATTAAACGCGATCTCATTGCCCAGATTTCGACGCGACGAGAAATTTCTCGCACGCGTCGAGTTGCATTCTCTCAACGCAACCTCGCGACTTGATAAGGGTTAATTTTGACCACTTTTATGCTCAGAATTAGGCTTCAATCGTATTCCATGAAAAGTTGTAGATATTGAGTCTTCTTTCAAAATGGTGGCAAGAATGAAATTAATTTGGAACAATTTTCGGTGCCGAGATATGATCAAATTACCAAACAGGTGGTCAGTTTTCGGGTGAAATCTGTAGCTTCGGAACTTCACTTCAAGGATATTTTGACCCACTGTGGCTTCGCTTTTTAGGCCTTTGATGTCTGAATATGAGTTGTAGATCCTTTGCGGTCTTCCCCTTTTACCAATGGGAACAAGAATCATAGTAATTTGATGTTTTTAGGCTTGAAGAATATGGTCCAAAACCATGACGTCGACGTGCATGTCGGGAATTGCAAATTGCATTGGTCGGTGCTTCTCTGTTGCTTTGGTTTGCCCACCATGACAAGACGCATTGGAAAGAACCACCTGAGACTCGCTTTGGAAGTGTTGGGCATCCATCTCCATAAGCTTCATATTTGGCTCTCAATTGACTCCAAAATTCATCCAAAATACTCAAAAAGCACACAAAATTGACTGCACTCTACAATTATGGCATCAAAAGGATATAAACGTAAGGAAACTTAAGGCACTCTCTATTGCCATACAATCAAAGTGTTGTCACACAAAATATGCTATACAAAAGGGGTAAAAAACATATGGACATAAATGCACTTATCAACTCCCCACCACACTTAAACATTGGCTTGTCCTTCAAGCAAGTCCAGACAAAGTTACCCATCCAAGCAAGAACATTACAAACCCTCAAGCTGCACAACTTTTCAATTCCACCAAACCTCACTTGCTACACAATTACTCTTACACGCAACTATTCTCTCAGATCACACACAGCATCTCTCATTTCACACAATTCAACAAGCCACACCACCACCTTCCCACTCACAGTCGTGCTTAAGCCGATCCACGTGCTCGCCACACTCACTCAAGTTGCACGCATTCTGCACAACACTTCGGCTCTTGCCACTGACGCTTCAACAACCCAATCACACACACGCGGCCTTCCTCTCATAAAACAGCTCACATAAACTCTTTTTCTTGTTTCTTGATTTAGTCTCTCTCTTGTTCCCAACCGCTTCCGCAATCGCTAACCCGATCAAATACGGATACTTCTCATTCAGCGCGTTGCTCACACTCCCCCCCTCGCCGGGGGCGGGAGACTACGACGCGCGCTGACCTCGTTTACACACACCGACACGCGCGGGCTCTCCGCGAGAACTAACACACGGCGACGCACATCTACGAGCTAACTTATCATCCACACATTGGCACGCGTAAAGACCAGAACTCATGCACACTCTTCACTCAACCTCCACGCGCGCACTTTACCACATCGACAACCACAGACACACCTCTCACACAAACGACCGCGCCCCCCCCAACAAAAACACACACAACACCCAAAAAATTGTCAACCATCTTCCTCAACACAAAAAAAACTAACGACACAGCCTCAAACTTTTATCTCCTTTTTCCTTCTTCTTTGTCTTTTTTCTCATTTCATCCAACTTTTTTTTTCTCAATCTTTCTCTCCATTATTTTTATTTTCTTTTCTTTTCATTTCTTCGCCGCAAAAATTGTTATGAACAAATACCACCACTTAAGACAACAATTATCAAGAGGATTGCTAACAAAATACACCCAATCACACGCTCACAATCTCACACAACACCACTAAATGCTTTCTTCACTCACTAAGGGTGGACGGGGAAACTCATCTCTTCGCGCCACGCGCGCTTACCACGGGCGTTAAACCTCGTCCGCGCTGTCCACATCCACCACCGAACACCACACACATCACATGACACGCGAAAGCTCGCTCTAGCACTCTACTCACACCACACACAACCAAGGCTCCACGCGCCAACCACCACACCACTACCGGATATGTAGGAGAAAGGACATTTATATGAGGAGAGGGCTAAAAAGAATAAGGAGCACTAAAATAATATATAAATATCAAATCTTAGACTTCACTTGCGAGCCTCAATGAGCAAGTTCCTAGCAAAACAACCATAACGGAATCTCACATAAGCCTATACACATAGCAATGCATAACGACAGCAAGATCAAGAATGATTGCATTATTAAGTGGTTTAAAAACACAAGGGCTAATCATGGCAGCAACAATAGATCATCATGTATTACCCAATCTTGGCTACATACATACCACCAAGTTGAATTGCACACAAGTCCACCAAAACAAACTCGATAGGCATATTCTTATCCTCATATTTTAGGTACACCTTTATAATATTTTGGCATTAGTTATTAATATTATCTTTATAATATAGTATCTTTTTATATACTAATATATAGATATATAGAAACAGCTTACGTACTAATATAATGCATTATAAAATAAAATAATAAAATATACTTTATCTTCAAGATAATCGGTCCAATTATGATTCTGATGGACAAACCACCACCAACCAGTAGAGAGAGTAATCACAACTTCAAGCAAGGAAGGTACTTTACCAAACATATATGCCCACAAAGAGTCATCCAAGAAAGTTTCAAAAATTTTCAAATTTTTTAAGAAACAACATCCAAATTATCCCCTCCCCCACACTTAGAAATTACTTCGTCCTCGATGTGAAAGACAACAAAGAACAAGGGGGAAGGATATCACATAAAGACAAGGAGCACAATCTCTACTATCTACACAAAGTAAAACATTATACACATTAAAGAAAGTAGAGAAGGTAGATGAGACTCCCCTAATGAATCTTCTTGTGCAAAAGAATCACCATGAAGCCTTCTTTGGAAATGAGCATACTCCTTAGTGTCATTCCTAGAGTCAAGAGCATACCTAGGACATGGAAAGCACAAGTGACAAGCATGATATATAAAAATAAAAGGTAAAGAAAAATAAAGAAACTAAAAGTGCACATAAAATGAAAGATAACATGGGGTCCTCCCCATGACGCGCTAATTGTTAACGTCGCTAGCTCGAATAACGCTCTCAAAGAAACAATCCTTTGCCATGTATGGATAAATCAGTTTCGCTTTTCTCCATCCCACTTTCTCTTCAAATAAAATTTCCTTAAATGTCGGCATTAAGTGACTCCTTTAAGCTCAAAAGTAGCATAATGAAATTGCATGAATCCACTTCCAAGGAATATGCTCTCTTCTTCAATCATCATCCCTCTTTTTCTTTTTACTTCCAACCTTTTCTTGCCAAATAACACCTTTAAGTGGTGGCCATCAATATGTTCCATTAAGATCAAGTTCACCACTTTTGCGTCGACCCATTTGCTTAGGATTCGCATCATCTCTTCACCTCCAATCTTACCTGCTTGCGATCTTTCTCAGAAATCCATGTGCGGCGTTGCGATCCCATAATTCAACGAGAGGATGCCAATGTTAAGAGCTATGAGAAGCGTCTTCCATTCTACAACATTTGAATTCAAGATGAGCGCATAGCGAGCACTTCAGGTCCGTGGGCGCGCGCGCATTAGACAAAAGTTGTCTTGGCTTTCCACTTGTGTTCTTTGATGTCTCTCTTTCTTTGATCGTTTCCTTGTTCATATTGTGATTAGTGCAAGTAAGGAGAGTCTTGGGGTCTTTCTCCATGGGGGCACAATAAGTGACACGAGGTTTGGTCTAATATCCTATATGATTACAAATATTTGTGTGCCAATGTTGTGGCGCGCCAAGACTCGGGTCAAGAAATTGCAACCGATTTTCCCTTTTTTATTTCCGTGGTTCTCAAGAGAACGCGCGTGAAAAATTTCTCCAACATGCTTTCCCCATTAAAGGGAGTTCCTCATTTTAAGCATTTCCGTTCTCTCTCTAACTACATTTTCTCTTCAAATTCCTCTTATCAAATGGACAACCTTTTTATATGTGATCAATTGTCACTGTGCAAACTTCCCCAATAACCTTTTTCTCTTTCCGTATATCTATCTTTTGTTTCAACACCTTTCGCCATATTTTACTCAGAAGCTGTTTCTTCCTCAACTATCCTCCATTTTTTTCTTGCACTTCTTTCAATGATCTCTATCCCTCCTGAGCTTGTTTTCCTTGCTCCATTCTCTATGCAACTCTCTACACTTTCTTCTGCTCATAGACATTGGTGAACCTCTCTCCATCTGTATACAAATGCTATTCATACAATAAAAACCTTTCTATGCGTCTTCATCTTCACCATCAAATGGTCCTCTTAACGCGGTGTAAATAAACCTTTGTTTTTTGTTTGCTTTTGGTTTTGGTCCTTTAAGCCCCCTTTCATCGCTTTATTTTCTTCCAACAACATAGACCTCACTCTTGGCAAGTGAAGACAACTCTTGTGTACCCTCAGTTAGGAGATCTAATTCTCGCACAGGAGATATTTCTTGTGTTTTGTCAATCCCCTTGGTAGTTTGTGCTCCATTCACGTTGTTTTGTAGTACAATATTGATTAGCATACGAGCTTCATAGGAAGTTGTTTATATGCATTGTTGTCCGCCAGTTCATAAGAGAATATTACAGATCTCATTTCTGTGTATCTTTGATCAATGGTTATATTCTTTGTTTGTTGGTTCTTTTATATTCGCATTAAAGGTTCTATGGTCTCCTCCAATTAGATAATAATATGGACAATATTTCTTTCTCTCCACTTGTGGTGGTTTCATGGTGTAATTTCTACTTCATTTCCTCAACTGTCTAACATTCCTTTGCGGGTTACTATTGTGATCCCCTCCCTCAAATCTTGTATAAAGACCAAGATGATATAGTCTTCTACTTCTCATCTATCTCATACAATATAAGACACTCCCAACACTCGGTGAATGAGTGTGATTGAAATCATAAATTGTGTAGGGCTTGAGTGTCTTGGGGGTGTGTGTGTAAACTGAATATCCGGTGAATGCGCATAATCGAATATGGAGGTGATTTTGTGTGTGTGGAGGAGAAGGATGTTCGTGAAGTGTAAGATAAAACTTGTGAACATTGTAGTGTATGGGGGGATTCATTAAAAAAAAAGAACATTATATAAGTGGGTATATAATTCTCTCGCTCATAATCGGGTTTTTGATTGGTATCGGAGATTAATGGTATGGAGGAATTGTCAAGGGGATTGTCTTTTTGGAGTGATTGTTGGTTGGTAGTTTGTGATTTTGGAAACACAGTTTGGAGGTGTAATTAGAGAGTAGCCAGAAGTTTTGGCGCGTGAAATTGTGGTGGTATTTTCCAAAATATCTCTGAGATCTTGACGTCATCAATAGTATATGGTTTTTACCGCCTTTAGATGGGAGGGGTGTGAGATGAGGGCAGATTCTATCAATATTACACATCACATAAAGCATTTGGTTACTATCGCCATTCATCTATGACCCTTTTCGCAGTGGCCGCTCTCAAATATCAACATCCGTTGATAGCTAATTCATCATCTAAAGGCAGGGCGCAAGATAATCTTGATTGATAGGCATAAAAAAAAACGCGCGATCTCTGATTTAAGAAGATGATAACCATTGTGGGCAACAAAAATATAGAGAATACATATAGGGCTCACACGATGAAATAACTGGCGAATAACAAGGGGTAAAAGGTTCAAGTTTTTTACGCTCCTCTCTTTAACATTACAATAATAAAGAAAGAATAAAGTGTATATGTCTCATAGAGACACGCTTTTTTCCCTTAGAGAGATGGAGCATCTCGAGAGTGCTGACGTAAAACAAAGAAATACATGTGTACAACTCCCAATAAAAATATGCCAAAAATCCCCGGGCACACTGGTGCGCAACTTCTTTGATGCTAAAGGCTAATAAATATAGATGACGTCTCTGGGTTATATATTGTGAATGCAACATTCTCAGGGTGTATTTTGTGGATTTTATGGCCAATCGCAATACGTCTACAGGTGCGAGACAGAGCACTAGGCGGCTGGATCACGGCTACATGCATAATATAAACAAGTTTTACAAGGTTAATTGTGTATCATAATATTAAGTAACGAGAACACATATTATATTTTTAAAGATATAAACAGCCGCGCAATTTATGAAACATGTGACTACAAGCATAGAGGAGCCCTGGGATACATATCTAAAGGATGCAAATATCACAACCCCTCACCGGCACTGGGGGTCACTACTACGCAATGTGCACACTCCATGCAGGGGATGTATATAGGCCTAGAGTCCTCACCTAAGGTCGTTGGGTCAGCGGTGGAGCCACACAATTAACAAGTGAATATAGGCACACACGCGAACGTTAGTCCCAGTCGCACAAATTTTAACTGGTTCGTCTCTTTCATTTTTCACTTTTTTTGGGGGGGGCGCCCCAGCTCTCGTGTTTGGGGGGAAATCCAACTCCAAGTTCTTCAAGAACACAAAGCACCAAATAACCCCCAAATTTCCCGTCTATTTTCATAGGAAAGATTGGGGTTTATGCAAGGAGTGGCTTTGGAATCTTGACCCAACTCCACTCATTGAGGCAATAATCCTCCAAAACATGTCAAATGAATGTTGTACACCAAGCATTACAAAATACAAACACAAATCCTTCATAAACTCAGAAACCTAGGTATGGCAAAATCCCTTTATGCAATAATCACAAATCAAGCATCAAGAGTATATTAGATACAACCTAACTCAAGTCCATAAACTAACTACTCAATGATTAAATAGCATAAAAAACACAAAAACACAAGTAATAAGCATAAACATTGCAAGATAAAAGAGATAAAAGGGAGAAGAAAACTTCACTAAGAAATGGAGGTAAATCTTGGAATCCAAGTGTTGAATCCTTGAATACAAGCTTGAAATATGATAAAGAACCTAAATCTACACCTAATCTAAACACTAAAATATGAAAAGAAAGAGTAGAAAATAGTTTAGGGTTTTCGAATGGGGTTCAAAACCGAGTAGAAATGAGTGAAAACTCAGCTAAAATAGAGCAGCAGACGGGGGGCTCGACGCGTCGAGCGTAATTCTCAACGCGTCGAGAATTTACAGAATTCAAAACGCGATCCTCACTGCCGCAGATTCGACGCGTCGAGAAAATTCTCGACGCGTCGAGTGCTTCTCTGCAACGCAACTCCGACTTGTAGGATGATTTTGACCACTTTATGCTCAGAATTAAGGACTTCATGTATCTCATGTAAAGTTGTATGATATTTGAGTCCCTCTCTTCAAATGGTGGCAAGAATAGAATTACATTTGGACCAATTTTAGGCCGAGATAGTGATCAAGATTCCCAAAGCCAGGTGGTCAGTTTCAGGTGAAATTCTGTAAAGTTGCAGAACTTCAACTTCAAAGGATGATTTTCCTCTCGCCCCACTGTGGATTCCTTTTTAGGCTTTTGATGTCTGAATAGTGAGTTTGTAGTTCCTTTTGCGTCTTTCTTTAGCAATGGGACAATAATCTATGTAATTTGGATGTTTTTAGGCTTGAGATACTGGTCCAAAAAACCATGAACGTCGACCGTGGCATGTCGGAATTGGCATTCATGGTCGCCTTGCATTGTCTCTTTTGCTTTGGTTTTGCCCACAGTGACCGGAAGACCCGATATGAAAAGAACACCTGACCTAGACTCCCTTTGGAAGTGTTGATCCCATCTTTCCTCATGAGTCTTCATAATTTGGCTCTCATTGGACTCCCAAATTCATCCAACACTACCTCAAAAGCACAACAAGTTGGACACGGCAATCTACAATTTATAGCAGCAAAAGATATAAACAAAGGATATTAAGGCACTTCTTTTGCTAAAATCAAAGTGTCATTGTCCCAGCACGAAAATATGTCTATACAGGGAGGTAAAAATATGGACATAATGCAACTTATCAAACCACCACCCACGCTAACACTACCACAACCACCCGTCCACTACCACACTATCACGTAGCACACTATACCACTACCACACTAATCACCAGCTATACCCTACCAACTTTCACCACCACCACATACCATCGCCACCACATCATATACGCCGTCGGCCGACCGAATGCACAGCACCAAGTACCGACCCATTTATCATTCAATTATTATCTAATTAATTATTATTTATTACTTATCTATTATTAATTATTATTATTTATTAATATATCCATTGTTAAAAAACAATTAAAAATATTATTAATATAATTCTACTCATTTTATGTAAAATGTGTGGGTAATTTGGTTGGAAATTCCCCAAAATAATAATCTACAGAAAATTATTATTATAAGGGAACACAGGAAAAACTGGGAAGGAAAATGATGAGTGTTGGGGTCAAGGTTTTAGCACGAGTTCGAACACAAGGTTCTTTTCCTTTAAAACCTTTTTTGCTACCTCCACCCAAGTGCTAGGAGCGTTGTTGCCTAGGTTTATCCCCAGGTAAAACGTGCTACGATTCCTTGTTTAAGCACCTAAACAAGGAACCCGTCGAACAAAGCAAGGCTTAGAACACTGCTGGGAAAGAAGAGAGTAGAAGCAGCAGTTTTTTGAAGCAAAAAACTATACTGGAATTCCTTTTATCTAATTACTGTGTAAAAGCTTTGTCCTACCCTCTCTTTATAAAAAGGGCTGTTGGAAGGGATAGCATTCAACAATGCGCCATTAAATATGGTATTAACATTGTGTAACCTGTAACGGCCACCCCACTAAGTTGATTAAACTCAGTTTAAAGAATTAAAACATATTGAAATTTCGTAACCAGATGATTAATTTCTGAAACTTTCAGATTTCAGACCGTTGGGGTCGTGTACACTCTCGTGTTGTGTTGCAACACGAGAGTACACCTTCGTGCTGTGGTGCAAAAACAGAAGTAACCCTCGTGTTGTTCATCTGTTTGCACGAGTGTTTGCTCTCCGGTAACCTCTCGTGCTCTCTGTAGCACGATACCGAAGTTTGGCATAACTAGGTGTCGGCGCACGCGCCAATTTCCAGACGACATTCATGGCCCGCAGCTGTCGGCGCACGCGAGCTTGGCTTGATCAAGCCTTTTGAGCTTCGTCTCACATGAAAGAACACGAATCCACCTTTAACCCGATCCAAATCAGAAGTGGTCCCCACTGATAATTGTACCACAAAATAGCCACTTAATATGCCAATTTTATGCTAATTTTTCCAACAAAATGAACCAAAGACATCATCACAGTTTTCTAAATTTACAACCAAATACTCTAATGAAAATGTTTATAAAAAATGACTCACTTTTTATAAAATATTTTTTAGAAGTCATTTTCCTAATTTCTAACCCACACCATTACCTTAGTCTTGGAGTTAAATAAAGAGAGCACCCCATCACTTAAGCTTTGTCAGATTAAAAAATAACATATTGATATAGAAGCTCATTTTAAATCCGGCGACCTGGATAATTCTCTCATGCAATCCTTTCCTTAAAATGCTTAAATAAATATTCCTCGTACTGGATCGAGTTACAAACAAAACAAATAAAAAAGAATAATTAAAACGTACGCATGTTGGCATGTTTCCAAGGAGTTAGTTTTTTTTAATTATTTATTTAATAAATTTTATGTAGTACAAATAAATAATAATATATAGATATTCTAATAGTTTCTTATTGTAAAAGAATGATTGTACGGGAATGTTGTATTGAATTTTACTTTATACTAAATTAGTTTGGGTTAAATAAAAAGAACCAGCAACTAGTTTGGTTGGTGTGAGTGGTCATGCACTCTTGTTCATTAAGAGAGGTCGGAAGTTAGATCCCTTTATCAGGACCGGTCCTATCATTTTATAGGTCCGGGACACGATAAAAAAGGCCCCTGTTAATATATATTTCATTCTTAAAATTTAAATTAAATAAGGAAAAAATTATTAATATCAATAACTTTAATAAAATTAACAAGTTTTTAACAATTTTACATACAACAATAATCATGAAAAAATTTCTAAGGCTTTCTTTAATACAAATATTATAAATAATAATCGTATAAGTGTATTCATAAATAAATAATATTATAGTTTATAAAATGAATAAATAATTTAAAATCGAGTAATTTATAAACAATATTTATATAATAAATATAATAATAATAAATTTTATTTTTAAAATTTATAAAAATAATTACAAACATATGGAAATTAAAATATTTCAAAACGCAATAACAAAAAATGCAAAAAGATATGAAAAACATAGTTATCTAGATAAAAATAGTTTGAACATAAAACATATTATAAATCACACACCTTCTATATTATTTATATGATTTTTTAAATACTTTTTAATACAAATACTTTTTTCTTTTAAATAGATAAATCTTTTTTCTTTTAAATAGATAAATTTTTTATACTTTTTTTAAGAATAATTTTTTGAGTAAAAGACATTTTTGGTTCTAGACTTATAGTGGCACGGACAATTTTAGTCCTCCTTAAAAAATCAGACAATTTGTGGATACTCTTATTTTGACTAGGACAATTTTGGTCCTCCGTCAATACGGCCGTTAGATGGCATCTTAGATAGTGGGTTAATATCGTCTTTTCTGCATACCTCCTCCATTTTAATACCTCAATGTGTTTTTGTTCTTCATTCAGAGTGACGAGGCTGTTTGCTAAAGTTAATATCACTGCCAGGAGGAGGACCTCCCTGCACCAGCTTCTAAGAACGACTTCACCTCCTTCACTTTCTTTGTCGAATCTCACAAACCTAACGTTAGAGACTGCGTGAATGAGATGAAGAAGAAAAATGATGCTCGACTAGGTGGGTTTTTGTTGTGGACTGGACCTGTATGACATGATGGATGTGGCTGACAAGTTTGGGCTCCCCACCTATGTGTGCTACACTTCCGATGCTGCTATGCTCGACCTTCACCTCATCCCCAGAGCCTCAAAGACGACCAAGGTGTGGACGTGATGGAGTTTAAATATTCCGATCCTCATCTCAACATCTCTACTTATTCCAAACCATTCCCAACCAAGTTATTGCCATTATTTGCGTTGGACAAAACCGGCGACTCAACCTA
Source organism: Ipomoea purpurea (assembly GCA_009835305.1). Lineage (NCBI taxonomy): Eukaryota > Viridiplantae > Streptophyta > Magnoliopsida > Solanales > Convolvulaceae > Ipomoea > Ipomoea purpurea. The sequence goes on from VALG01002627.1 coordinate 11,489, forward strand.
TTTCTTGGATATTGCCAGACGAATGCGAAAGGCAAAAGGCATCTTGTTGAACACGTTCTTGGAGCTAGAATCCGCATGCCCTTGAATCTCTCTCCAAGGACATGAGTGTCCCGCTGGTGTACACGTTCAGACCAGTAGTCAACGTGAAAAGGCAATAAGATCTAAAATCGTCTGAGAAGGAAATCCTGAAATGGCTCGACGGCCACACCAGATTCATCAGTTGTGTTTTCTTTGCTTCGGGAGTTGCGGAAGTTGAATGAAGAACAGAAGCACACTGAGGTATTAAAATGGAAGAAGTATGCAGAAAAGACGAAATTACCCCCTCTCTAACGGTCGATCTAACGGGGATATTGACGGAGGACCAAAATTGTCCTCGTCACAATAAGAGTGTCCACAAATTGTCTGATTTTTTTAAGGAGGACTAAAATTGTTCGTGCCACTATAAGTCTAGGACCAAAAAATGTCCTTTACTTTTTTTTTTGAATGCTACTGGCTCTATTACATTGTAGTATTTGTTCATATACTTTCACAAAGAACCAATAAACACCTCCACTGAGGCTCAAACTCACAACCTTTCAAATTGAAGTCTAACCCGAGTACCATTAGACCACATAGTCTTGATTTTTTAAGAATAATGTATTCAAACTATATGTATTTAAGAATAATTTGAATACTCAGTCTGTGTTCAAAAAAAAAAAAGATAATTTGAATACATATAATGACACATGATAGAAGTTTCTAGGTTACATTGATTAGATATTCATAAAAGGTACGGAGTAAATTACCTTTTAATTTTTTTATAATTCAATCTCAAAATATATCATATAATTCCCTCCGTCCTATTTTTACGTGTCTTGTTTGGTTACATGAGTTGATTGAAGTTTTTTTAATTCAATTTTTCATAATATGTTTAGTATAAGTAATAAAATTTTTAAAAATTTAGGAAATTCATTAAAATTTAATATATATATATTTTTATATATTTAATAAAAAAATTTCATAATATGTTTAGTATAAATATATGAAAATTTATATATTAAAAACTACATTAAAAATACTACTCGTATTAAACACAAAAATCAATAAAAATAAATTTTGAAATATACATTAGAATATAAGCAAAATAGTAAAGTTGAGGAAGTCTAAAATGTGAAGGGAAGGATTAGACCACAAGCCTTGTTGAATAAGGTAAAATCCAAGTATCTTACCACCCAAGCTAATTCACCTTACTATTAAACATATGTATATAAATTACTTATACTCAATACATATATACTATATATATAAGAGATAGGATGAGGCCTTCCCCCAAGCATGGACCCAGGGCAAGGGCCCTGCCTGCCCTTGTCCTAGGGCCGCCTTGCCTTTATCATATGTAAAAATCAATTTGGTTAACACTTTGCCCTTTAACTGGCTGGTCCGGTGCGAACGGGAATTAGTCTGAGTATAGCATGGGCTTAAAAAGTGCATCCTACAATTAGATATGATAAGAACACCTCGTGAAATGACAAAAAAAAAAAAAGCACTCATCACTTGTAAGATCAATTCAAAAAGTACCATGGTGATACAAAGAGATATCTATCAAAAAGCTACGAAGATTGAACTCAATTTATGGGTATATATAGGCAAGAGATGGTAATCATTCCATTATGCACATTAGTGGGACAAGATTAATTAGGCCATTTATGCATAATGTTGTGTTGAAACGGAAGTAAACGTTCCGTTATCTTAACGCTTAAATGATCCACGTAATAGGTTCATAATATGTGTATCGGCCTCCCACTGCTCCGTGACATTTATACACCATCTAGTAAATAGGAGACCAAAGTGGCTAGACAAAAGCCAGCTCTTTAACGTCTCAAGCAATCCAATTGAGTATCGACTATGGCTAGAGGTAACCTTGATCTAGCTCCGCATTGAGTGAGATTTACATTAATGTTTGTGTATTCTAACATTTGGTATCAGAGCCTTGCTATAATCTTGCTAGTTGGTTAAATTGCATGAAATAATTTTGTAATAAGATATATTATCTATATTTTTGTCCAGTGTAATGTAAGCAATTATTCAGGTATATTGAAAGAATCTTTAGTTAGAAGAGTCCAAATCCAAAAATTCGTATCAATTTTTCAGTGTATATTTTGAAATAATTCCTTAGAGAAGAATCCAAATCCAAAATATTCTAGTGATAGGAGGATTGAAACCCAACACTTGTTACCACATCAACACTTGACCACTCCACCGCTTTGCATAGTTCATACATTACTTTTGCAAATCACGTACATATACATAATTTGTGGTCTTTTTAGAATGATTTGCCTTCAAGTATATTACTGTGCAAATATATGTTTATGCACCCAGTATGCTCTGTTGCTATGAAGTAGTAACAGCATATATATATGTGTGTTGCTTTATATAGTTATTTATAGTTTCTAAAATAATTTTTGGTTAGATGATATTGAAAATAAAATTGAAATCGCAGACCTGCTGGATGAGTTTCACGGAATCACTGGAGAGTTTATCTTATCTTCACTTTTCTCCGTTCTGGCCACTCACCGGTGACTGCGTATGAGTTTCGGACGATCGTCGGTTCACCTTTTCTGCAGTGACGCGCTGTTGAGTTAGGGTAAACAACAACGGAGATGATAACATCATGCCATAAAGGCTCGTCTGGTAGCGTTGGGTTTCCGCTAGAGGACAGGCGCGCGTGCAAGCTGTTCCCAGTGACGTTCCGCTGTCCCCTTCTCCTTGCAGCAACGCCGGACCTCGCGCTGCTTCCTTTCCTAAAGCGATCGCTGGCGATGTGGGTTTGATGAGAATGAAGAAGGCGGAGAATGGGATGCTGTGTTCGGTACGGATCGCGCGCAGCGGGTAGTGCGATCATCCTGTTTGCTTGGATTTCGTTCGTACATATGATACAACAGTGTTGTTGGTGGTTTCTGTGCAATTGTGTGGATTTCAGTGACCAATAGATTCAATATCTTTGTTTACAGCTCCCATACCCCGCAATTTCCGGCGAGACAAGCGTACTTCACGGTGTTGCACTGCGTTCCTCATCTCTCTAAGAGAGACAGATGGGTCAAGTTACCATAGGAGGCAGGAGATGTAGAAGAACTTTCAGAAACGCTCTCTTTATGAAAATTAGAAGATGAGACCGTAGCAATCTCTGCCTTGCGCTGCATCTCAATGGTTATTGTGGCTTTGGATGGTCACTGGTTTTAGGAAGTAAACGAAAAAGGGTATTACTTCTAAATGTGAAACGTACTTTTGTGTTTACGTATGTTTTCCAATCAGAGCGTAATTACCTTCAAGATTAAGAAATTGACTCATTATGCTT
>VALG01002628.1:0-12351 GCA_009835305.1 Ipomoea purpurea
GAATGATTGAGTCCTGCATGGTACAAAAAGATTGTTGAAGCTGTCTGAACAACTGGAAGGGCAGTTGCAGAATCTTGAATACGGTGCACGGTATCATTGCTAACAATGACCGATGCACGTACTGAGTACCACTATTTTGCTCCGACATGATTCTGAGCTGGATACTGCTGCTTGCTGTGGACCTGAGGAGACTGACAGTGACTCTCCTCAAATGCTTAATTTTGGCATACTTTTGGCAAAAGGGGGGAGTACATGACTCAGGGGGAGTGTCTGTGATGGTTGTGGGTACCTTTGGCCCTTGCTTGGCGAGTTGATGATGGATGTTTGTTTTTTGTTTGATTGGGCCAAAGCTCTTTCACTGACCGATGTGCCGGTTGTTGTCTCCTATTGGTTAAGCTACCTGTTTTTGATTTACTAGCACTATTTAGTTTGGATTTTTTTTGGGTTTTTTTTAATCAGAATGATCATGGTGTTTTGCTCTAACCATATCTTAGATTGTTGCTTTTATATAGTTGATTTGTTTTGGCAAATAATAGCAAAGGTTGGAGTTTCTTTGTGTCTTATGTTTCAAAACCCACACTATATTGACAACGTATTATATGAGCATTCTAAGATAGGTTTAGGGTTTTGTCGGCTGGTTTTAAGCATTGACTGATCAATCAAGAAAAAACCAACAGAAGGGCTGACACTGAAGATCTTTTTAGGAAAGCTGTTTCCTTAAGAGGCACATGCGGTACTTCAAAGAAGTCGACCAGTATGGAAAGAAAGATCAGGTATCTTCAAAGAAGGTAATGGACACTTATCTGCTAAGATTACATTCCTCTTTTACAGTTCCTTACCTTTACAATCAAAGACGAATATGGAGAGTGTTTTTAAAATTTGAAGATCATATAAGTAGAGTTCTTGGAGCAACTAGGGTTACGACGAATATACGAAGAAGCACACCCATATCAGCTATATGAGACATTAAGATCTTTGATTGGCATGCATTTCTCAATACAGAATGTTCAAGGTGATTAAGATGGATGAACTTGAGCAAGACCTACTGCTACTTAAAGAAGACGTAAAGATCACATATTTTGTGGTACACTTTATAAAGCATCATGAAGTGGACTGATCAGAGTTGGCCTCCAAGTGAAGGGATTCATAGGACTTCTGTATGCATTGGCTCTCCATCTTCAACAATTCACTAACTTTGTAGACTGGGTTTGTACCTTTGTGGTGGGATTGGGTAAGATTACCTATTATATCTAACCTTTGTAGATTGCGACTTATGAGTTAGTTGGTTGGACGCCTATGTGATCGTCACCAGACGTAGATACACACCGTATCGAACTTGGTTAAAAACACTATGTGCTCTTTGTTTTTGTGTGGCTATCTTTCTCCTATTACATATTTGATTTAACTAATTGGAATCAATCAGTAATCTTTTTCAGTCATTAGTTCTATCGAATCTACTAAATGAGGAATTGCAAAATTACATGACAAACAGGGATTATTTCTTTGAAATTTTTTGTCAAATTCGTTTCCTTGTTACCATTTCGCTTTTAATTCGTTGTAACAAGTTTCGGGGACGAAACTTCTTGGAAGGGGGAGAGGGATGTGACACCCCAAAAATCCACACTCCAATCCATGAATTAATTGAGTAAATTAATTTATTTCTTTTGAGGAATTCTTGATTCCTAAAATCCTGATATTTTTAAATCGAGGAATAGTATTTGACTAGTCAATCTTTAAGTTGTGTTGTACCTTCGTGCTTTGAGAGGAGTTTACATTGTTCTTACACTTTCTAAGTTAGTAAGGGTATCCTTGTCTTTTCACCAAGATTTTAGTATTGGAACCTAAACAGAAGACTTTTTTCATTCATTTCTCATTACAATTCCTATAAAATATCTCTACCTTCTCTCTAGAAGAAAGAGTAGCTTATTTTTCAAGCCAAATTGAGACCCTTGACAAGATTCCAACTTTTGCTTCCAATATTCAACCTTTCATCTATTTGGGCATCTAGAAGGGTAATATTTAAGCTTGTCCAGTCTTTTGGGTTCCATCTTAGTTGTCTTTTTATTAAAAGTAGGATCTTTATGCTCTTTTGGTTGATCTTGAAGTCGGTTTAAGAAGTGAGCTAGTGGAGAGATTTGGTTGTGTTAAGAGAAGTCTTTTGGTCTTCAGGAGGTAACTCATGCTCTACAAAACCTATTTTGCTTACCTATATGTGATTTCTTGGATTCTACTTGCTTTTGCTATGAAATGTGAGATGTTTATGCATTGTCTTGTGAAAATGCATATCTAGAGCTTGTGTTTAGGGTTCTTTGTGCATTGCTTGGCATTTCCATGATTCAAGTTATTTTTGTTGTATTGGGTGAGTATTTGGCATATTGTGGACTTGAATTGTGGTTGTTTGGAGAAGAAAATCCGAGGAATTGTTGTGGAACAGGGATGTTCCCGCGGGTGGAACGGCGGGCGGGCACCACCCTCCGACCTACCGCGGTTAGATAGGCCTGTGGGGATGTTCATAGCGGCGGAACACGGGTGGCAACTACTCATGGTCCACCCGCTGGGTAACAACGATGTGTTCGATCGAGTATTTTTTCCCGTGGATTTGTTTGTCTGGTTTTGATCTTGTTGGTTTCCGATGTTCTTTTATGGAACACTTGAGCGTCTTCTTGGATGTTTCGTAGGTCTAGAAACTATGTGGTAGTGTGGTATCCACTAGGACTTTATGTCTGTGAATCGTGCTAATTTAACATGTGTGTTTCGTTGAACCAAGAGTTGTTTTGTGTGTTCCCCTCGGAACTATCCTTTGAGTTCCCCGTTTGTTAAGCATGCTAGTTCATTGGTCTTAATCTAGTTGTGTGTGGTTTTGTACCTTCCGTTTGGTTGATGGATAACTTTGTTATTCATCGTTGTTGTTGTTGGGATGTGACCCGTTCCTTGATCGATGTATGTTTCATACCTTCATTGCAAGTTCCGTTGATTGATTCGTTGAGTGGTGGTGCGTGTGTGGCTTACCATGGATTGCAGCGGTATGGGATGCTAGGTCACCAAGGTAATTGCAGCGGTTCCCGTGTGGCCGTGATGTGATATGGAGTTTTCGCTGAGTGATGGGTCTACGTGAAATGGTGGGATAACTTGTGGTTATCCGGGCATAATGTTGCCATGATTGGTGTGGTTCGTTGGTGGTTATAGGTGGGGGACGGCGGTCCGGTGGAATAAGGTTGAAACTTGCCATTACAGGGGATCCTGGAGGTAATGGTTGGCTTGAAGTACAGGGTTGGGGGTAGCCATAGGTTGGAACAGGGCATAAGGAAGGCATACCAAACTCGCGATGGGTGATGTTGCGAGGGCTTGTAAAGCCGCGTTGTGTGATCTTCCTCGTGACGTGTGTAGTCACGGAGCTCTTGTGGTGTTTTGGCATGTGTTGTCGTTGGGTGAGTCTTTATCTTTGTGTGTGGTTGACCTTTGTGGTTTGGGATGTGTTCACGTGTTATCCTTGTGAGTGATGAGTTCTTGTGTTGTCTTTTGACTTGGCTTTTTAACTTATATACTTATGTATTTGTTGAAAATGGTTTTTATATCTTATATCTACCTACTGTATGATACAACGGTATTGGTGGTTTACCAGTATATTCGCTGACCGGGCGTCGTCCCATGTTTATCTTTGTATCTTTCAGGTGATGTTTAGTCGAGCGCGATGTCTAGAGCCCTGGTAGCTTAGCACCTTCATCTTTAGACTGTGAGTTTTTGTGGCCTGTGCGCCAATGTTTTTAGACTGTTTTAGATTGATGTTTTGGGATAGGTGGAACATTTGCAGATTGTTTGCCGTAGTGTTTACCGTGTGAGGTAGATGTGCGTGACACCCCGTTTTGATTTCTTTTATCCAGTTTCGTTTTATCTTCCGCTGTGCTAGTTTTGTCATTTAATCGCATGTGTTAAGATTTATTAGGTCTTGTTTCGGGGTGTTGACAATCCACATAGGACATGAAGGTCAGACCATGAGAGAAATAGGGATCTAAAAACCCTATCAATTGATAAGCTGTTCAGTGATCTAAAAGCCTATGAATTCTAGATGAAATCAAGGAATAAAGGAAAGATCATGAAGAAGAAAAACAATGCACTCATATCCGAGCAACCATCAAACCTCAAAGTCAGTACAAAATGTTGAATATTGCCTAATGATCAATTTGCTCTCTTTTGTCAAGAAATTTAGAAAACTCATGAAGAGAATCAACTACAAGAAAAATTCACAAGGAAAATCGTGGAATGCAACAAAGAATTCGAAAAAGAAATGGTTGAGGAAGATTCAAATTTGTGTTACAACTGTAGAAAGCCTGAACACTTTGCAGCAAGTTGTCCACACCCCAAGGTAAGTAAATTCAATACACAAATATTCTAACTCTCAACAGGAAGAATTCAAGCCCAAAGATTAAAAAGATTCACAAAGGAAGAAGAAAAAACACTTATTAGTGACCCACTTGAAATAAGTGAGTCAGAAAGAATCTTCAAGTGATGAAAGTGACATCCTCAAAAGATGACAATGCAATGTTTTGCATGAGCATCTCCAACAACATACCCAGTATGAGGAACATGTGTCTTATGGCAAATGGAAATGAGGAAAATGAGGTAACATCTCTAATCTTATGACTCTGTAAATTCTTCAATTTTCTAGATAGTCCTTCTTTCACTTAATGAAGAATGTCAAACCGTAATGGACACTCACTCTCAACTCAAAAGCGCAATTGTTTTTTGATTCTTGAAAAAGATCAATTAAATGAAAAATTCAAAAACTATACTTGAAGTGAAAGACTTGAAAGATAAAATTATTTGTCTCCAAGAAGAGTGTAAATCAAGGGAAGTGAGAGAACACAACCTTAGAGAGGTTATAGCAAGTTTTACGCATTTATCCAAAATAATGGACAAAATGTAAATATGCAAAACCCTCAAGTGATAAAACCGACTTGGTTATGATCCATTGTGTTCTCAAGCCTCCAAGAAATTGACCAATTCTACTACTACTTTAAATAATAAAGTCCAAGTAGTAAAATTTGTAAAGGGTCAAGAAAGCACAGTGAGACAAGGAATTTGGTTACCAAACTAATGTCAAAATTAATACTGTTAGGCCGAAGCCTCAAAGAAATAGTATTTCGCCTAAACAGTATACAAAAAGGCAAAAGTTTGTTCCTAAATGGAAATACACCAATTAGTCTAGTGCAGAAAGCCCTCATAGGAGAATGGAAGGAATCCAAGAATTGAGGCAGGGAGATTTTATCCCTCTAAACAAGATTGGTTTGATGATATTAAACCATGGACTATGTCCAGATTTAATGCCTATCACAGGCTCAAACAATCTACCTCCCAAGTGCCAAAAAATCGAGTCAATTTTCAAAAATAGGCACAAAAAATGTTTTCAAAAATTAAATATGATTATAATGTGTTTAATGGTTACCAATCACCTGGACTTAGATCAGTGAGTACAAGGTGGATTTGGGTACCAAAAATGACTAACACCCAAGGACCCAAATCAAGTTGGGTACCTAAAAATATTTAATTTATTTGCAGGAAGTTTGGTACTTCGATAGTGGTTGTTCTAAACACATGACTGGAAATAAATATAGTCTTGTGAATCTTAAAAATATCGAAGGACCAAAAGTCATATTCGGTGGAAATGAACGATACGAAAAACCAAAGGAATTGGTACAATATTTCGAAATGGTTTGAAAATCGAAGATGTATCCTTTGTTGAAGGTTTAAAATTCAACTTGTTAAGTACAAGTCAATTTTGTGACAAAGGATATCTAGTTAGAGTTCTTCAAAGACAAGTGCCAAGTGAAGAATAATTCCTCGGGAGAAGTTGTGCTCGAAGGAATAAGGAAGAAAAATATGTATGTTGTGGATTGGAACACAACAAAAGAATCAGTGTGCATACTAGCAAACAACTCACACGCAACAAGTTTGGAATGGCATAAGAAGTTGAATCATCTAAAACTTCAAGACTATCAATAAGCTAGCAAGAAACAAACTAGTTGAAGGTCTACCCGACATTGTTTACAAGAAAGATCAAATATGTGATGCTTGCCAAAGAGGAAAGCAGTCAAGTCATCTTTCAAATCCAAAGCTCAAGAATCTACAACAAGACCGCTAAGTCTACTACACATGGATCTATTCGATCCAGCAGACCCTGTAAGTCTAAGTGGTAAGAAATATACACTAGTTGTTGTTGATGATTTTTCCAGGTACACATGGACGATATTTCTCAAGAAGAAAAATGAAGTGGAGCAAAAGTAGCCAGAACTACTTAAGCTACTACAAAATGAGAAAGACTTGAAAATCGCAAAAATCTGAACTATCGTGGAACGGAGTTCGTGAATCAAGTTATTGAAGCCTACTGCAATTCCCATGGAATTCTACATCAATTATCTGCCGCACGTACACCTCAACAAAACGGTGTAGCCGAAAGAAGAAATAGAACGCTAAAAGAAGCCGCACGAGTTATGATTACGTCAGCCAAGCTACCTAAAAGATATTGGGCTGAAGCAATCAACACCGCTTGCTATACGCAAAATCGAAGCTTGATACACAAGTCTTACAATAAGACTCCGTACGAATTATGGAAAGGGAGAAAACCTAAACTTAGCTATTTCCATACTTTTGACATCAAATGTTTTATTCTTAATAATGGTAAAACATATCTAAAGACTTTTGAGGAGCGTGCAGATGAAGGAATATTTTTGGGATATTCATCTACCAGCAAAGCATTTAGAGTATTGAACAAGAAATCAATGGTGGTAGAAGAATCAATTCATGTTACATTCGATGAAGCTCATAAGAAGGAAACCCAGAGCAACAAAAATGATCAGGAAGGTTGTCAAGTTGAAAAATCATTTAATGATACTGACATATCTTTTAGAGATCAAATTGTACAGGGTATGGAGCAATTGGACATTGATTGCAATAGTGAAGGGCAAGTGGAAGCCAATAAAGATTCCCACGTGAAAAATCAAGATTCTCAAGTTGAAACACAAGTTGGAGATCAATCTGATGAGCAAAATGTGTCTACCTCCAACTTACCTACTGAACAAGGAAACGTGGAAAGCCCATGCAACCTTCAACCTGACTTGAGATGGCTAAAAAATCACCCTCTAGAGCTAGTGATTGGAGATCTACGAGAAAGAGTAAAAACAAGGTCCTCAAATATAAAATTCTTTATTTTCTTGTTTTCTTTCTCAGGTGGAGCCCACAAGCATTGAAGAAGCCTAAGTGATCCAGATTGGATTAATGCAATGCAAGAAGATCTAGGATCAATTTAAAAGAATGACGTATGGGAATTTGTTCCAAGACCTGAAAATTACAATGTAATTGGAACGAAATGGGTTTTTCAGAAAAGGCAAATGAGGATGGAATTGTCATTCAAAATAAGCACGATTAGTGGCAAAAGGATATTCAGGGAAGAAGGCATAAACTTCGATGAAACATTTGCACCTGTTGTAAGACTAGAAGCCATCAGAATATTTCTAGCTTATGCCGCATACAAGAATTTCATTGTCTATCAAATGGACGTGAAAAGTGCATTTTTGAACGGCTTACTTGAAGAGGAAGTCTACGTTGAGCAACCTCCGGTTTCAAGGTAAAAGGTGATATTTGATAAGGTCTACAGATTAAAGAAGGCGTTGTATGGATTAAAACAAGCACCGAGAGCTTGGTATGACACCCTATCAACGTTCTTAATTAACTGTGGTTTCACCAAAGGCCTTGTTGATAAAACCTTATTTAGAATTCAAGAAAATGATCACATTTTATTAGTACAAATTTATGTTGATGATATTATCTTTGGAGAAGTACTAATAAAATTCGTTGTGAGCATTTGCTAAGCTCATGCAGAATAAGTTTGAGATGAGCATGATGGGAGAGTTGAACTACTTTCTTGGATTACAAGTAAACCAACTCAACGAAAGAATATTCATCAATCAGGACAAGTATACAAAAGATCTCATAAAGAAATTTGGTCAAGATGAAAAATCTTCAATCAAGATCCCGATGAGCACATCCTTAAGATTGGTTAAAGATGATGAAGGCAAGGACGTTGATGAAACAAAAATATCGAGGAATGATTGGATCATTACTATACCTCACTGCAAGCCGACCAGATATATCTTATTCAATGGGAGTATGTGCTAGGTTCCAGTCAAAGCCAAAATGAAAGTCATCTTCTTGCTACCAAGAAAATCATCTGATACCTAAAAGGAACAGTCAATGTGGGATTATGGTATCCCAAAGGATGGTAATTTTACACTAACTAGTTTCTCGATGCAGATTTGCAGGATATAAAATCGATCGAAAAAGTACCTCAGGGACATGCCAGTTCTTAGGGGGAAGATTGGTATCATGGTTTTAGCAAAAAGCAAAACTCCATACCTACAAGCATAGCTGAAACTGAATATATAGCGGCTGGGAGTTGTTGTACGCAAATTATTTGGATGAAAGAATAGCTGAAAGATTATGGCGTGAATGTGAAAATGTAAACATACTGTGTGACAATACAAGTGCCATAGCCATAACACACAATCCCGTGTTACATTCAAGAACAAAGCACATTGATGTGAGATATCATTTTATTCGGGATCATGTCGAAAAGAATGAATTGTCAATTGAATACATCGTGACCGAAAATCAATTAGCTGATATTCTCACAAAACCTCTGTGTGAATCAAGATTTTCGAAATTAAAGACACGAGATGGGCATGATTGAATTGAGCTAAGTTCCTAAACTCTATTAAAATTAAAAGCTCAATTTTCATCTGAAAAATTCATTACTTTATCTGATTCAATTTAATATTTTTTCGTGCCTATGTGTCTCACATGTAAATATGTCACATCTTAACATTTAAGTCTACAATAAATATTGGAAAAAGCACATATTGCATGAATGTCTCTCTTAACCGTGTATCTTTCTATTTATTTGCACAAATAAAAATTATTAAATTTACACAATCTTACCATTTAAGAGGTTGACAATATGTATGATGATGATTAATCTTAAATGAGAACATCTTTTATGGTAGTTTCACATAATAAATGGTCTAACCAAGAATCAGGTTCTTTTTCTTTCTCCCAAACTAACATAAAATGTGTATATATACATGCACATTTTAATTTTCGGGAACAGATTTAGTTTGCTATATGAATTTTATTTCAGGGTAAAATCAGTCCGGGGGAAGAGGGGAGATTTCAGTTTCATTTGGGAAAGCATCTTGAAACGATTATGACTGCTCTTATGGGCTACCAGAAATGTTGGTACAGTAGTAGTTTAGATGAGGAGGCAGGATATGCTGGGCCAGAAATATTGCTAGAAGAGGAGGATTTGGGAATATTGCTTCGGGGGGAGGCCCTGGCCCAGATCCAGGAGGATCAAGCAGCAACAAATACCACTAACCGTTCATCTTTCGTGAAATTGTGTGGTGCAGGCTGGAAACCAAAGGAACAATCAACTGGTACAGACAAAGCAGCCCTTCTATTTGGAATTCACACCAAGATGATGGTAGAGTTGAAATGCCAAAGTTGGCAACCTTTGAATGACCTACCAATGGGAATGAAGAAGGAGTGGTCCAAGTGACCCAAATTGTGGGGTTTCGAATTAGGAACTTGAGGAGGATCAAAAGGCTATTGGCTAGAGCTTTGATGATCATGATTCTTAAGACTAATCAAAGTGAAATAATGTTCGAGGCTTCAAGGGAGGGGAATGGACGTCTAGAAGGGAGCTGCAATCATATGGATGAAGAAGCGTATACTGCCCGGAGACAACATCATTGAAGCATTCAATATTATGTGATTGGGAAAGTATTCAACAATTATGCCATTAGTTGACAATTTCATTGAAGGTTCAAATCATATAAATCATCGTGCTGAAAGAAAGGGAGAAACAGATCATTAAGTGGATTTGTATGGTTGTCACTTCTTTTGTTTTTGTATGGTCACGAGAACTTTGAACTCATGATCATGAAAACCAATTTGAAATTTCGTTTGAATTATCTATATTGATGCTATTAAGTTTCCTTTTTTATCTATTTCGTTATTTATTTGTCTTGAAAGGTAACATTTTAGGCTTAGATTGTATCAAATAGCCATAATTGCCGAAAAATTACAAATTCATTATCATTGCAACTCCAAAAATGCGAATCGCGAACATGAGTGGCTAAAATTACCTTTCTAAGAGTCAAAACATCATTTGTTAAACTCGTCATGGCTATTGGTCAAAATTAATAAATCTTTGGGAAAAATAATGCTTTTTGAAAGACAAGCCAAATGACTGAGTATATCTTTTGGCGTCATCAAAAAGGGGAAATTGATGAGGGAATTATTTTTGTAAGTTTGATTGAGCCTAATAGTTTACTTTAGACCCCCTTGGGTTTTTAGGTTATTTTAGTCAAGGGCATCATAAACAGAATATCGAATCAAAGGGAATCTACTATAGGAAGAACAAAATTAATTTGGGGAATTAATTTTGGTCCTACGAGTATTCATCCGAGAAAGAAGCATAAAGGGAATTGGCATTGCAAAAAATTGACTGGATGGAGCTTAACGCGAATGAAAAAAGGGTAAAGTCCTTACTCAAAATGATAACAACCCGAGACAAGTTCCTTCCAAAGTGATTTATTTTTTACACGTCAGTTTTCAAGGACAAGCACGGATGTTCTAAGGAGCAACAATGCCGGACAAGCACAATGTCCTTAAGGAGGCACAATGTGCACAAGCAAAGATGTGCCAAATGAGCCACAATGTCTGAAGAAAGCACAATGTGGAACAAGCACGTGTGTCCAAAGGGAGCACAATGTGACCAATCAGAAAGAGCACAATGTTCAAGTCAAACAAGTAAGAAGTGGCCCAAGTCAAAAGGGGAGGCACAATGTGGCAAAAAAAGCAGATGTTTAGAAAATGAATAAAATTCGAAGGAATTTATTTTGGATCAGCACCACATGCCACAAGAATCCAAAATTGCCTGAAGAATATTTGGATCAGAACGGAAAAATATTTTATGAAGACATGATGTAATATAAAAACTTATCCTAGAACATAAATTCTTATCAGATGAGATTTATTTCAAAAGATTCGTCTGCGATATTCAAAATTGAGAACCAAAGTAATTATTTTAAGAAACAACTAGAAAATCAAGGTTGTGTTGATAAAATATTACTTTGTCAGGCAATGGACAAATCAAATCAAATTGAAGATCTACAATTAGTCACAATATCAAGGCTATGAAGATTCAAATTTCAAATATCAATATATCCCACTCCAAGGATATATTTGATTGCTATAAAAGCCATGAAGACTTGAGGATACAAGGCAGAGGTGAACAAAAAGGAGAAGATAGAGGTAGCAATACACAGGGATAAACAAGTGCAAAAATTCAAAAGTTGCAAGTGCTCAAATATTCTTAGAACTTAGTCTAAATAGTCTCAAATTAGTTGGGGAGGAGAGGATGCAATTACCTTTGTAATTTGTAAAAAGAGGTAGCTGTGTGGGCAAAATACTTCTAGTGAGGTGTAGCTGTGTGCAAAACATCGTTAGTTCTAAGTGTAGCTCGGTTGCAAGACACTTGGGTTTGGCGTTGAGCTATAGGCTATTGTTGCGAAATACTCGGAGTTAAGTGTAAGCTTGTGTTGCGAGACCTTTAGTTTGGGTGTAGCTGTGTGCAAGACATCCGGAAGAAGTGCCTGTGTAGCACTTATTCACTATTTGTAACTGTGTGTGGAAATAGTGAATTACTCCTAGAAGTGAATGGAGTAAAAGTGGGACTTAGGGAAGATATGCCATTCCGAACCACCTATAAATTGCCCTCTCTCCATTTAACATACCGCACTTACATAATTTCCTCGGTATCTTATCTATCTTATCCGACTAACCCGTTTACTACTCACAATAATCTTGAACACTCCGAGTGTGGTACACCCAGAAAATCCAAATTTTCAATCATGAATTAATTGAGTAATTAATTCTATCTTTGCAGGAATTGATTTCCTAAAAATCTAATTTTTATACTTCAAGGACTAGTATTTGACTAGTCAATCTGTATTCTTCGTCTAGAGTTGTGTTGTACTGTGGTTGCTTTCTCGGAGAGGGATTCCCTTGCTTCTTTTACACTTTCTAAAGGCTTAGTAAGGGTATTTGTAACAGCCAGTGTTACGACCCCCGAAAACCAGATAATCATTAACAATTTTACCCAAAAGAAAGATTTAAATTACAGCTAATTAATTAGGAAAAGCCTCCACCATAGTCCGTTGGCCCTCCCCTCCTAAACAACCCAGCCCTAGCCCTAAAGGAATGAGTTAGCAAGCCTATAGCCATTTAGACGGCTCC
>VALG01002630.1:0-21040 GCA_009835305.1 Ipomoea purpurea
ATACAACCTAGGGTTAATCACTTTTAGGTCAACAAGAACACAATTCATCTTCTAGCATCAAGATTCGGTAGAATATCACATAAACATCAAGAACAACATACAATTATCAAGAACGTCACATAATCAACAAGAACATCATATAATCACCAAGAACACCATAATTATCAAGAATCCCTAATTATCAAGAACTTCTCATCATCAAGATTATCAAGATCACCCATGGAATTATCACATCAATTATCAATAATAACATCACCAATCATCAATACACAATAACATGGGGAAATCCTAAGGGGGAATCATAGCTATGAAAATAGGTTTTGTTGAGACATGGGTTACCTCTTAGCCTTAATTAATTCCTTGGCTATGAAGGGTCTTTCTTTAAGCTTTCTTGCTTCTTGATTTCTCCTAAGGGAATTCTTGGAACTCTTTGGATGGTGAGAGATTATTGTGGTGGGAATTCTAGGTGCCTTCTAAGTTCCCTATTTATATATCTAAGGGTCTTATTTAGGATCTAATCCTTTTAGGACTAGGGGTTGGGTTTAGAGATGAGGGCCCACGGATTCAATAGTTATGCTGTGCAACCGAATGTACCATGCGCATGGTGCATACGGTTCAAAACGACGTCGTTTTGATTAAAAACGCGCGTCCACTTAAAAAAAAAAAAAATCAAGTTCGATTCTCAGCAATAGCATTTTGTGGATATTAGTTATGAAATTGTGGATATATAGTTATGAAATTGTGGTTATATAGTTATGAAATTGTGGTTATATAGTTCATTCATTATGGATATTTAGTTCAATAATATATTGTGAATATTTAGTTCATTCATTGTGAATTTTTACTTCATTCATTCATTCATTGTGGATTTTTACTTCATTCATTCATTCATTGTGGATTTTTACTTCATTCATTCATTCATTGTGGATTTTTACTTCATTCATTCATTCATTGTGGATTTTTATTCATGTGGATATATATTATATAGTTATGAAATTGGATATATGTTATGAAATTGTGGTTATATAGTTATGAATTTATGGATATTTAGTTCATCATTGTGGATTTTAGTTCAATTTTATATTGTGGATATTTAGTTCATTCATTTGTGGATTTTTTACTTCATTCATTCATTCATTGTGGATTTTTACTTCATTCATTCATTCATTGTGGATTTTTTACATTCATTCATTCATTGTGGATTTTTACTTCATTCATTCACTGTGGATATATAGTTATAAAATTGTGGATATATAGTTATGAAATTATGGTTATATAGTTATGAATTTCTGGATATATAAAAATGTTATTGTCGGGAATCGAACCTGATTTCTTCTTTAAGTGGGACGCGCGTTTTTTTTAATCAAAACGGCGTCGTTTTGCAACCGTATGCACCTTGCAAGGTGCATTCGGTTGCACAGCATAATTTGCGCCACGGACTATGATGGGCCTTTTTCCCTAATTGATTATTGTAATTTATTCTTTCTCTTGGGTCATTGGTGAAATAATTAGTCGGTTTTATGGGTCGTAACACGAGATGTTACAATAGGTCGCCATGCCTCCTCTTAGAGCTGCATCCACATTGCATAAAATAACCCCAGGTGGTGGTGGGTTCCAGAGAGGTGGCACAACAGCTGTTTGATGCACCGCACTAGTGGATGGCCTCAATTCTTGACACCATGTCGTGCATTTGTTTGGTTATTATGCAGATTTGTTGTTATGTGATAAATTTTGTATTTAATCTAAAATGCATAATAATGTAATAATTGTGTAGTATATATGTATTTGAGAAAACAATTGTTATTATGTTACGTTGGGAAGAGGGATTTTCAAGAAATAATCAATAGTCTTTAAAAACATGCATGAATGTTTTCATACTTTCAACCGTACAAAGCAATGTGTATCAAAAAACATATTGCAAAATAATTTAATATAGATTCAATTATAAATGATTTATTTTAAACTTTATTAAATTTGTAATGTAATAATTATTTTGAAATATGTTAACTAGATATCAATATATTTGATTTAGTACTCCGGTCGTAGTTAGCCCCCATACTATTAAGTTCTAGCTCCGCCCTAACTGTTCCCACTGTCCATATAGTGGCTCTGCCCTATATGTAAGAGGTCAATCCTGAAAGTAAATATTTGATTTCAAAAATAAAGAAACTACAATAAAAAAAAAATGGACTAAGTAAGAAATATCGACAATGCAATGACTTGAGGGCAAATATGAAATATCAAAAAGTAATATTAGGATACTTGCCCCATTTTCTATGCGACAGTAACATTATATAACCTCGATTTTCAGATTACGTGAATCAAATAAAATAATATAACATTATATTTCTTACATTAACAAGATGTACGACAAGCACTTTGTGCTCAGATAATATTTTAGTTACCCTTTTATATGAGAAATCATGAGATTGAGTCTAGTGGAGTAACAATATCAGAGTACTTGAACCAAATGCCCTCTAAGGAAAATCGAACTTGTTATGTATTCAGACTTTATTATTGTTAGACCGGTTTATTTATTTAATTTGTTTAAAATTATAACTACAATAATATAATCAGGATTAAATAAACCTCCAAATTTTATATGTATTTATTTAATTTGTTTTAAATTATAACTACAATAATATAATCAAAGAAAAACTGATTAAATACACTTCCAAATTTTATATGAGAAGTCAATTAGATCCCGAACTTTAACGGTAGCCGACTTTTTTTCTAGAAGGTAGACAAAGCATAGTCGTCGGAACCCTAACGACATGCATGCTATCACCGGTCACCAATAGATTCTTGAGTTTCGATGCACTAAAATGACTTGATGTGCTTAATGGTAACTTTAAAAAGTTTGGGCTAAATTTATTTCTCATGTCAAATTTGATAGTGTATTTGACACTTTTTCCTAATAGGTACGCAAATGAATAGTAGATTGGCAACATAATGCAATGACAATTAACTTACAAGTAATGAATCTGCAGAAGCTAAAATGGAAGGAGGAGCAGCAGCAGAATGGTGAGCTGTTGGTGAGCTGTTGGGAATAGTGTTAGCTGTAGTACCAAATAATACTATTCCAATTGATTGATGACACCCTTTTCATCATAAACTTACTTGCATGCATGCAACCTGCAATATACATACATACATACATAATTAATACATACAATATATATATATATATATATATATATATATATATATATTATATATATATATATAGGAAGGGAGGGTGGTGTTTCCCGTGCGGATGAACTCACATTAAGCATTACACTGGCGTATTTAAGTACACAGTAGACGCACCATTAAACACACAAATAAAATACATTCAGAACATAAAGTCACGCACCTTAAACACAAAACTCACGCATCTTAAGCACAACCCTCACGCACCTTAAGTTTTAACCAACACTCACATTAAGTAAACACTCACACATTAAATACAAAACTCACGCACCTTAAGCACAAGACTCACGCACCTTAAGCACAAAACTCACGCACTTTAAAATTTCAACAACACACACATTTAAGTACACACTCACGCACATTAAGCACAAAACCCACCGCACCTTAGGCACAATACTCACGCACCTTAAGTACAAAACCCACGCACATTAAGCACTACACCACTCACGCACATTAAGCACAAATCTGACGCACCTTAAGCAAAGACTCACGCACATTAAGTACAGAACTCCCGCGACAATATATCCACGCTGCACAACCGCACAGGAAGCTTTACCCGCACGCGAAACTAATTCTTCTCTCATCTCATCTCTCTCCTCTCTCTCTCTATATATTTATTATATATATAAATATATATATATATATATATATATATATGTATATATATATATACATATAATAAGATATGTTATGTATATAGGTGCACAACAATGATAAATATCACTGTGACAATAAAAATGATAAGAATATTGATGGTTCTTTAGATGATGGTGGTCACAATGATAACACCAAATGATCATTTTATATTTGACATATATGATCCAAGAAATTGAAATCCCCTTAATTCTAGATTAATAGATATTCTTTGTTAAAGGGATCCAAAATTAAATGT
The DNA here is from genome assembly GCA_009835305.1 of Ipomoea purpurea. Lineage (NCBI taxonomy): Eukaryota > Viridiplantae > Streptophyta > Magnoliopsida > Solanales > Convolvulaceae > Ipomoea > Ipomoea purpurea. Next base: position 4,085 of record VALG01002630.1, read on the forward strand.
CACACTGGACTCCTATTTGTATTGGAACGGCCCTGAGTTTATACTATAAAGTCTGAATTTTTTTCCTTCTTTTAAAACCATTGATCTAAACCATCAATGTCTCAAATCTCAATTTATTTTTATTTTTATTGTGTGACTCTTTTCACCTGCTTTGGACCCTAAATATATTGACCTTCAACCATGGGCGGAGCCAAAAGGGGGGCAGGGGGCAATTGCCCCTCTAATCCCACCCCTACCCCATATATAATAGTTATATGTATATATGTATATATCGTACAGTTTTAATATTAGTATAAAGAAATAGATAAATCTAACAAGAAGTGATATAGACTAGTTGGTAGAGCATTGGTTAGGTCAAAGTACCTATGAGATCCCTGTACTATACCGTTTTGTTCAATTTAGTCCTTCTACCTTAATTTTGTTCAATTTAGTCCCTGTACTTTAAAAAAGTGAAAACGATTAAGGACAATAAATTGATATTTATCGTATTTATTTGACATAATGTAAAGATATTGGGGTTAAAAATAAGTAATTTAATATTATAAAAAAAGATAATATATGAGTTGGCAGTAAAGATGGTGATGTGACAGATAAGATGTTAACGCCATAATCAGCGATTGTCCTTAATTGTTTCACATTTTAAAGTACAAGGACTAAATTAAACAAAATTAAGGTAGAAGGACTAAATTGAACAAAAAGACTATAGTACAGGGACCTCATAGGTACTTTGACCCATTGGTTATAGTGAAGGTCTAGAGATTGAATCTCTTAATTTATTTATTACAATTTTACAATTTTTTCTTCCATTGCTGCTTTTTCGTCCCTTCTCAACAAAATTTCTGGCTCCATCTCTGTCTTCAACTACATTAGGAGAGGATGGGTCCCAGCTAGATAGGAATTAATGGTATAGTCACACCATGAGTATAAGAATTGCAATTATTCTCCCTGGCCCTGGACCTTGCAATCACCAAAGCTGACAAGTCCCAACTAGCATTAGAAATTAAATAACCACATTCCTAGGCGTTGACGGAAAATTTTCAGTCTTTCAAGTTATTATAGAGTAATGGGTTGAAATTACAAAAAGTGGAAGGGGAAATGATTTTCGATCAAGGTGTCGAATAAAATTCCCTATCTAATGTGCACTCTTACATGCATTAATTATTTACAAATACAATAGTAACAATTTATTGGAGCCAAATTAAAAAGAGAGAAAAACTGTTTTAGTTAATGTATGAAATACTTTTTCATATTGAACTAAGATACTAACTTATGGCAAAAGATAGATTTTCAACTCAGAATTCTTGTTAATTGTGCAATATCTTGAAGGTTTGACATAATGAAAACTTTGTATTATAAAAAAATAATATTAAAGAACACACATTACATATTATAGACCAACACATCTCAAGGCCAAAGGAATAGGCAAATTATGCTGTGCAATCATGTGCACCATGCATGGTGCACACGGTTGCGAAAACTTCGTCGTTTTATTAAAAACGACGTTGTCCGACTTTAAAAAAATATTTTGATTGGTGTGCATAATTTTTAAATGTATTGTTATGCAATTCTGAATTATAGTTATAAAGTTATGGATGTGTAGTTATGAAGTTATGGACGTGTAGTTATGCAATTCTAAATGTATAGTTATAAAATTATGGATGTGTAGTTGTGCAATTCTGAATGTATAGTTATGAAGTTATGGATGTGTAGTTGTGCATTTTTTGAATGCATAGTTATGAAGTTATGGATATGTAGTTATGCAATTCTGAATGTATAGTTATGAAGTTATGGATGTGTAGTTATGCAATTTTGAATGCATAGTTATGAAGTTATGGATATGTAGTTATGCAATTCTGAATGTATAGCATGAAGTTATGAATGTGTAGTTATGCAATTCTGAATGTATAGTTATGAAGTTATGGATGTATAATAAAAATAAATAAATAAAATTGAATAGTGAAATTAAACGGTGCCATTAACGACACCGTACTCCACAATAGTGAAACGACGTCGTTTGCAACCGTGTGCACCATAACAATCCAAAGGAATAAGATATCATTTCAACAAACAAAAATTCTAACTTCCGAAATTATCACACTAACAAATAAAATAAACAATATGAGTAGGCCAACCAAACCAATATTACAACAGTAAGCAAACCAAAGAAAAAAAAAAAAAAAAAAATGACCCCAAAACTTTGAAGCCCTAGTCTTATAGAATTCTTGGAACGGTACAGAGAAGATTAGCATGGCCCCTGCGTAAGGATGACACGCACAAATCGAAAAATGGTCTAATCTTATAGAATTCTGAACCCTGAATCAAAATGATAAGATACAAAATTTATATTGTAAGATACAAAATATAATAACACAAAATACAAAAATCACAACACAAAACATAATATATTATATACTATTTATTTTTCAAATTTAACTTAGGTACATACAAATCTGAGTTTTTAGGCACATAATTTGTTCTGTATGTCTATAACCTACACTTTAAGACTCATAAACACTAAACTAAATATACATCATATATATTACCATTTTGTTTATAGTAAGTTCATAAAGTTCCTTCTATATATTCATTAAAAAATCTTTAATGTACATAAACATTACACTAAACATTTTTAGTCCCTCAATTACTCCACACTAGCAATTTTAGTCCATAATGTTTTTACCGTTATGATAATCACAACCCTAACTCTTCAAAAAGTTGCAATTTTAACCATTCGAGCAACAAAACTATTAAACTCTATTAAAATTTTACTTAGTAATGATAATTTTAAAATTTTATATATTTATGCTTTATAACTTTTTCAAATTTGATATTTTATCTGCAAAGAATCGACAACTTTCTTCCCTAATTAAATTTTTCCTCATATACTAAAGAAACATTAAAAAGTACTAAAATATGCATGTATTATGTAAATTTTTATAGAGTTTAATATTTTATTGCTCTTAGTGGTTAAAATTCTTAACTTTTCGTATAGATAAGGATATATATTGCAACTATAAAAACTTAGGACTAAAACAACTAAAAAAAATAAATAGAAACTAAATATGTACATTTTTCGTTGAAATTAAACTAGCCTACATAAGTACACAACAGTTATGCCAGGATCCGGGTCACCTTGCAAGGTAGACTGGATCAAAAATACACAATTTAATATAACTGAATGTTACAATTCAAATGTGACATTCAGTATGTAAATTGGAAATTGTAGTATATAAAATGTGAATATTTAGTATTAAATGTAAACATTTAATAGTGAATTCATGAACATTATAGTATTAAATGGTGTATTTTAGACCGAGTTCACATTACAGAATTAATTTCACCATAAAACATAACGTTAATTCAATTGAATAATTGTCAACTAGAATTTAATTAGCGTCCCACCCATTTTGGAGCAAAAAAATGTGCAACTTCACGGGCCTGCAGTACAAAGGTTAAATCATCTTAGCCCTAATACCCTCATGAAAGTTGATGAGTTTGCAAATTAGCCCTGGAAACGTGTTACACTATCAATGGTAACACGGGCGACACGGTAACCGTTTTACGAGAAAAAAAATTCACTAAAGTGTGGAGTTGAACGGATGCGCGTTGTCAGATTATGAATATTATGTTATGAGATATGAATTTACAATAAATTCATAATGTCATTAACAGAAAAATCATAATCACATCAAAATAAAACATTTATTAAATTACATGAATTTCTGTAATGAGATTATAATTACTGTAAATTTCAAATCTCATAAAAGAAAATTCATAATCTCATAACAGAAAATTCATAATCTCATAAAAGAAATCATAATTTCATAACTTCACATTCATAAAATCCATGCAATATGAATGTGCAGGACATGATTATGAATGTGTAGTTACGAAATTTATGAATTTCTTTTAGAGATTATGTTTGAAGAAGCTTGGGAAGAGGAATTGAAACCGCAAAAGTAAACTGGGGGGGGGGGGAAGAAAAAAGTCACGCGGGGGTTAATAAGGAAGAAGAAAAAAAAAATAACGGGCATTGTATACCGGTGGGACCTGTTCACCGGATGATCGGTGAACACGGTTCCATGGCAGTAACGATCCAATCTTATACGATGGACCATGCATGGTAGAACATCATTGATATATAGGTGAATTAAATTGTAACATAATTAATTAAAATGAACTTAGTATTGTTATAATAAATTTATTGTGTGTATATAATGGAAATGAATAGCAAAACTCATACAGATATGATATTGCCAAATGAACATGTAATAGAATTAAAATGACATTTTATTGTTGTTCAAATAAACTTATGATATGTATAAAATGAAACTAAATAACAAGGCTCATACATATATGTATATTGTCAAATGAACGTGTTTTAGAATTAAAATAATACTTTAGTATTGTTATATTGAACCTATTGTGAGTACAAAATAAAAATGGATAATAGAGACATGGAATATAATTAAAATGATATTTCAACGGTAGCGAACTACGAAAATGTTAAACGATATCGTTTTACTTCATGGTCCACGCTCCTATATGTACCATTGTCCATAGTAAAATTTGCCTAGTTTCGTGGGTCAACCTAGCAAATTATGCTGTGAGCATGTGCCACCATGCACAAGGTGCGCATGAATTTATATCCATTATTTCTATACTGCAGATCTATAATTTCTAGAATCTCGGTGAGCTAAAATTTATACTGTAGATTCCAATTGTTGAACCATGGTTTCACAAATCAGTGCAGTATAAAAATTATGAATATACTGTATTTAAATTATGGATCCTACGATTTTAGAAATTATGAATCTAAAGTATAAATTTAAGGTCACCGAGAGTCTAGAAATTATAGTTCTACAATATAAAAATTATGAATATAGATTCGTTCGCACCATGCAAGGTAGGCACGTGCTCACAACATAAAGATTGGGTCAACCTGTGGGTTATAATTATAAATAAATTGTAATACATAATTAAAAATAATAATTTTTAGCCACGTTTTACATTCTAACTTTGAGTAATCGGTAAGCAGGGGGCACGCGCAACATATATGCTGTGCATCGGTATGAGCCCACACAAGCATGGGTGATGCTTACGGATGCAAAACAACGACGTCGTTTTAATAAACACGCGCGTCTTCCCCTTAAAAAAAAAATCAGGCTTCGTTAAAACTATAATTTCAATAATCGATGACTTTATATATCCATAATGCCGAAGAACCCCCTATATTTCCATAATCGATGAACTATAATTCCATTCAATCATAATATATGAACTAAAAATTTCAGAATGAAAACTAAAATCCAGAAACTATAAACTAAAATTTCAGAACTCATCGATGAACTATAATTCCAGAATCGATGAACTATTAGTAGCTTCCATAATCGATGAATCTCATATTAATATTCATAATCTATGAACTGAAAATTCTATAATGAATGAATCAACCAATAATGCGAATGCTTGCCTAGAATCGGAACCTGTTTTTTCTTCAAGGGGGGGAGGACGCGCTTTTTAATAAAACGACGATCGTTTTCCTGGGCACGTCTGTTATGCAACCATGCATGGATGTCATACAGATGCACAGCATAACATTCGTAAGCACCTGGGGCGCAACTGCCCACTTATTGACACTGTTGGATATAATTTGGTCTTGGACATAATTTGGGTTAGTAAGCACTTTGGACACTTTGGATTAAATTTGGGCCCCACTTTTGGATATAATTTGGGTTAGTAAGCAGGGCCAAATACCGGTGCGCACAAGGGAATCTGCTCACTTTGGATATAATTTTCACACTGTCGTTGGTTGAGATTCGAATCTTGGCCTCTTACCCAAAATACTGTCCAAAAAAACTAAACCATCGAGCCTAAATCCGGGCAGGTAGATTCCCAAATACTTATAAACCCATATAGGTGTTGTTGGCAAATTATTGTGTGCAACATTGTCCACGGAGTACTATGTGGATCACAACAAAAAATATATCTTTAATATACTAAAAGTACATTATTCGCTGTACTTAATATAACATTATATAAAATAATATGTTTTTAGTACTCAAATTGTTAGTCTTATTATTATTATTATCATTATTATTATTTTATAATATGATTGTAATTATATGGTGTTAGTGTATATTTGACTTAGTATAGCCTAGTTGTCAGGAGTAGTTTTAGATTGACAGCGTTGTTACAGATATACTTTGTAATCTCAATTCAATCGCAAACTGAATTATTTTTGAATTCTCTAATCTGGGGTATCAGTCAGGGATACGATTCTCTCTCCTCCGCAAACGCAAAACTCTTTCCCCTCCTTCCCGAAACCTCACCGGCCAAAATCTTTCCCCCTCCGACCGTCCATGTCGTCAAGTTCCTCCGACAGAACCGCTTCCGCCTCCGGCAACCCACCTCCGGCAGGTCCGAACGGTCTCTCCCGGTGCTCACCACTTCGTGAGCATGAAACTGACGCACAGAAATTTTCTGTTCTGGCGAACCCAAATAATTCCCTTCCTCGCGGGCAAGAGCTGCTTGGGTATGTGGACGGGAGTTATCCATGCCCACCGGCTACGATGCCGCCCCTCCGACAGCCGGGACCTCCGACGACGCGGACTGCTGCCATCATCCCTAATCCGGCGTTCAAAGCCTGGGAGAAGGCAGGATCAGTCCATATTGTCGCTGTTGGCTGTCCTCCATGGCGGATGAGGTGCTTCATCTCGCTGTCGGAAAAGAGACCTCTGCCGCGGTGTGGTCGTCGATTACCTCGCGCTCTCGGATCGTCGAGCCAAAGCAAGGTGCCTCAGTTTGTTGGGGCAGTTCCAGGTTCTCCGTCAAGGTCACTCCACCACCGCCGAGTATCTCGGGCGTGGCAACTCCTTGTAGAAGCCCTCGCACAGCCGGCCGGCCGTTATCCCTCATGGAGCAAAACCTTTATGTCTTCCAGGGGTTACGTACGGAGCTGAAGGCATGGCTACCTCTCTGACGCGTCGGGATCTCCCAGTGACGTTGGCGCACCTCTCCGATCACCTCCAAGCCCACGAGTTTATACTCGTGGACGACTTATCCGGTGGCCGGCGACGCGCCTGGTCCCCTCCACGGCCATGTACGTCAACTCGGGTCGTGGCAGTTCGCAGCAAGGTGGTTGCGCCGGCGTTCCAATAATCCCAAGGGCGTGGTGGCCGGAACAGCCGTGGCGGGCAGAATCGGGGTGGACGAGGTGGCCGGAACACGCCGAGATGTCAGATTTGCAGGTCTCACGGTCAACACGGCGTGTACTGCTACAAACGGTACAATACACAACCACGCCAGGCCAATGTTGAAATCTCGGGTGACGCACCGTCCATGGCGTCAACAGCCGCACCATCCGAGGCCTGGTATCCGGATACGGGAGCAACCGCACATGCGACTCCGGATGCAGGCATGATGAGCCATTCGGATGAGTATACGGCGCTGATGCTTGCGTGTTTGGTAATGGGCGCAGGTCTGGCGATCTCACGCGTTGGACATGCATCTCTCTCCCATCTAACTCTAAACCGTTATCTCTATCTATATATTGCATGTCCCGTCTTTGTCAGTTCCGTTATTGTCTGTGCAGAAATTCACGTCTGAAAATAATGTTTTTTTGTTGAGTTTCATGCTAGTTGTTTTTTTGTGAAGGATTCAATTCACCAAGGCAACTCTTCTTAAGGGTCCCACCACTGGCGATTATATAAACTCCCGGTGTCTCGGGTGTCATCTCGCGTTCGTCAGTTCCCGGCTACTCCCACGGTGTGCCATCGTCGCCATTGGTCACCCCGCATAAACAGCTGCTCTAATAAAGTGTTTCAAATTGCCGTCATCCCAAATAAAGTGAATCAAATGGAGTCGTGTGTAGCGTGTCACCTTTGCAAGTCTACGCGTTTCAAATTAGATAAAGTTTCCCAATGTTAGTGAAAATGTATTAGATTTATCTTTATACAGATATATGGGGGACCATCGCTGTAAGGTTCTCAAGATTGGCCTATCGCTACTTTGTACTTTTTGTAGACGATTTTTCGCGTTTCTGTTGGTTTATCCATTAAGGATGAAATCGGACATATATCTAAAATCTTCGAGTTGTTTCGTGTGTTGGTATAGCCGGCAATTCTCGCGCTCTATCAAATCCATTCAGTCCGATCTAGGGGGGTGAGATCGGAAGTTACACACTACGTTCCAAAATTTGGGAATAAATCACCCGACAGTCTTGTGCTTACACACATGAACAAAACGGGAGGGTAGAACGTAAAAACAGACACATTGTCGAAATTGGTCTTGCCCTGTTAGCTGAAGGCAAAAGTCCCTCAACATTACTGGGACTACGCTTCGAAACTGCAACATGTTTAATTAACTATCTACCCTCAGTTGCTATAAACTTCGAATCCCCTACACCCCGTCTCTTTAAAACACCACCACCATATATCACCTTCCTTAGAGTCTTTGGATGTCGGTGTTTTCCTTATCTTCGCCCCTATAACAGGCATAAGATAGAATACCGCCTCACCTCCGTGTGTCTTCCTAGGCTTACCCACCAACCTACTAGGGATACAGATGCATTGATCTAACAAGTGGGAAAAAACTACATCTGTCGTCATGTCCGATTTGACGAGACAGTTTTTCCCTTTTCTACAGGTCAAACAAATACTGGAGAAGTCAACGCCTGCGTTACGGTGGGCTGCTGCACCTGTAGTCTCGTGTCCTACACCACTACCAGTGGCACCCAATGACACGCCGGGTTATGCCGAGTCGGAGCCCGTACCTCGTTTGCACGGGAGCCACCTGCACTGGCTATCACCCACACGAAGCACCGGCTAAGACCCGCAGGAAAAGGGTTGTACCACGAGAGTAGGGATCATTGTCATGCGACTGCGTCATATGACTAAGGGCACAGACGAGTCTTCTTCAGGCCTTTGACTGCCACCACCGACCCAACGTGCTATTCTCAAGCCATGGGTCACCCACATTGGCGGGAGGCAATGGATCAAGAGTTTAATGCTCTACTCCATAATCACACATTGGAGACTTGTTGCTCCCGAGTCTCACATGAATATCATCGGGTGCAAGTGGATGTTTCGCACCAAACGCAAGTCCGATGGCACGGTGGAGCGTTACAAAGCACGTCTCGTGGCTAAGGGGTTCAATCAGGTAGCCGGGGAGGACTTCTTCGACACCTTCAGCCCAGTGGTTAAACCTACTACTGTCCGAATGTTGTTCTCTCTTGCGGTGTCAAATCAGTGGACACTACGTCAACTTGACGTCCATAATGCTTTCTGAACGGTCACCTAGCAGAGACCGTTTACATGAAGCAACCTCCGGGATATGAGGACCCCACCAATCCCGGACATGTGTGTCTTTTACAGCGTTCGCTTTATGGCTTGAAACAGGCTCCACGCGCCTAGTTCAAGAGCCTTCATGATTTTCTATTATCTGCAGGTTTCAAATCCTCCAAAACCGATGTCTCTTTGTTCTACTACACGGCTGGGATTCCCGGGTGTTCCTGCTTGTCTATGTCGACGACATAATCATGATGGGAAACGACGTTGTCCTGGTTACCTCCTTACTTCAACGACTAGCATCCGCTTTCAAGATACGGGACCTTGGTACTCCTCACTTCTTCTTGGGCATCGAAACTATACCCGATGGCGACTGTATTATCCTCTCTCAGCAGCGGTACATACATGACTGATCTCCTAAGTCGAGCTGGAATGGTTGATTGCAAGCCTCTTGCCACACCAGCAGCCGTTACGAAGTCAGTCACACCATCTGAAGAACCGTTTGACAACCCCACTCAATATCGGCGTGTGGTTGGCGCTCTACAATATCTTAACCATCACACGCCGGATCTTTCATACTCGGTCAACCGGCTATGCCAGTTTATGCACTCGCCTACAACCGAACATTGGGGTCTCGTCAAACGTGTCCTGCGATACATAAAAAGGGACTATCTCACTAGGGTTACAGTTTTCACCCTCGTCTACTACTCACATACAAGCCTACTCGGACTCCGATTGGGCTGGGTGCTCTGTTGATCGCAAGAGCACAAGTGGCTTCGCAGTATCTGGCTCAAATCTCATCTCCTGGTTATCCAAGAAGCAACGCACCGTGGCCGGTCCTCCACAGAGGCTGAATACAAATCCCTAGCCGATGTATCCGCTGAGGTTACTTGGGTTGTTTCCTTACTACGAGAATTAGGGCTACACTCCGGCGAACCTGCTTCTTTGTGGTGCGACAATCTAGGTGCAACGTATCTCTGTGCCAACCCGGTCTTCCATGCACGCGCCAAGCACGTCGAAATCGACTACCATTTCGTCCGAGACAAGGTGGCATCCGGGGAATTCGTGGTTAACTACATCTCCACTACTGATCAACTGGCTGACATTTTCACCAAACCTCTTCCAGCTCCGCGCTTTGCTACTCTACGGGACAAGCTCAACATTGTGCTTCACCAACCTTGAGCTTGAGGGGGTGTGTTAGTCTTATTATTATTATTATCATTATTATTATTTTTATAATATGATTGTAATTATATGGTGTTAGTTATATTTGACTTAGTATAGCCTAGTTGTCAGGAGTAGTTTTAGATTGGTTACAGATATACTTTGTAATCTCAATTCAATCGCAACTGAATTATTTTTGAATTCTCTAATCCAAATAATGCAGTATCCTTGAATACAATGTACATTTATTATATTAAAAGATACATTATTTGTATATTGAATTACATTATTTGATAGTATAGTCCACACAGTTATAATAATGATTGGGTGCGGTTTGTGGTAGGTCACCACCTAATTCGTACATATATTAGACTTTTTTTTTTCTCGGCCTTTCTGCTAAATATATTAGATTAGATTCTCTGATCTTAAGGAGCTTAAAGTTTGTATATGTATAGAGGGAAGTTTATTATTTTTTGAATTTGAAGCAACGTGACAAAACTCCCATGTTCTATGACGCTTGACAGGCTGATATATATAGTATATATTATATTATATATATAACTATATAATGGGGGGTATAGCTATAGTATAGTGATAGGGCTAGTTATAATAAAATATATATCATATATTTTGAATCCCTGCAAAGATCATTGCACCCTGCAGGATGTCTGACCAGGTCACCAACTGCCTTACTGCCCCCACAATTACTATTGCAAACTTGGTAATTCACCCAATGATTAACTTCAGTTATTTCATATGTATTTTATATCTATATTTTTGTTTTTCCTTTTTTACTTTTTCTTAATGCTTTAATTGATGTTTAATTTTAAAATTAAATTATGTTTTGTTTACCTTTATTACCCTTATTATCAAAATATGCAATGAGTTTCTCTCTTACGCGTGGGTTTGTGAGTTACTAAACAAGAATAATGTTTATCTCGTGCACACTATCAAATAGAGACTGTGAGTTTTGCTTTTAAAAAAATGTTTTTAGAATATTGATCTAATGGACTAGTGGATAAGAAGTTTCACTTAAAAGTTTCTTTCAGTGACATTTAATGGCCCTAAAACATTACTAAATTAGTCAACATTATATTTAATATATAAAAAATCAAAGAAAATTTCGTATGCATAATGCATTGCATTGACATAATATAAACTTTTATTGTTTTCAAACTTAAAAGTTTTTTTTTTTAAGGTGTTGTTTTCTATGTTTAAAATAAATGCAAGATTTATTTATTTTTAAGAATGAGAGTTTGAAATCCATATGTATGTAATAACATCATTTGGAGAGGGGTTGATACAAGACTTAGCTAGATTAGTCCAATCTCGTAGGATAATACTAGTATGAGTGTATGACACTATGACGGTATAGTTTGTAAACAAAAATAAAAAGTAATTTCTTTTATTGATTATTTATAAATTAATTGATTAAGTTAATTAACTAAAGAAATATAACAGCTTTTTGTTAATAAAGGAAAATAACAACTTTTTTTTTATAGTACTATCGACTCTATTACAATCAATGTTGTAAAAATCGGCTTAGGCGGTGTCTGGGCGCTAGACGCCCTAGGTTGTTCCGCTTTCACTATTAGGCGCCCAAAAATCAGCCGGGCGCCTAGGCAGTGAAATCGGCCAAAATCGGTCAAAGTCGACCAACTCGACCTAGTCGGCCAAGTCGGTCGATTTCGTCCGATGTCGTCTGATCCAGCCGTCCGTAGACTAGTTTGATACTTTGAATCTTTGGATGATTGAAGTATTCAAGTATTTCATATTTGAGTATTTTATTTTTTAATATTGTTTTGATATTATGACTTATGAATTATCATTATTTTATTTATTTGGATGTGTTATTTGATTGAATGTTGAAAACAACTTCATTAAAATTGTCAAACTGAAAGTCTGTCACTATTTTTTTTAGTGCCCGCCTAGGCGCTAGGCGTTGCCAGGGCGCACGACTAACGCCTATCGCCTACTGCAACCATGATTTCAATTTTCAATATAGTACTCTATCCGTCCCATTTTGTTTGCCTCGTTCGGTTAACGAGGTTTGACTGAAGTTATTTTAAATTCAATTTTTCATAATATTAAGTTTAGATGGAATATCCGTTTAATATATTTTCTCGATTTATTATAGCTCAAAGAGTCAACATACTTCACCACCAAAGTTCGATCATGTGACCTTCTCTGAAGGAGAGCCACAAAGGTGTCAACAGAGCACAAGGTGTTTGACTAAGTTTAACAAATAGTTGACTAAGTTTTGTTATTTTTACCCTTGTTAAAAAAATGTAACACTTTTAATTCATTGTAACTAAAATTTGGACAACACCATATTTTAACCAAATTTTACTTTCTTATCATTATACTTAAAAACTTAACATTATCTTGCATGAGAGAATCTCCAAGGGAATGTCAAAACGTCATATTCCAACGCCATTACACCAATTTATTGTGCTCTAAGCCTACGGCAAAGGCCAAAAAATTTGGCGGAGGTGAACAGTGCTGCACCATATATGTTGTGGCACTGTTCACCTCCGCCAAATTTTAGAGAATGGTGCAAATTACTCTTTTTTTCTTGCTTATTTATTCTCATTTATTTGTTTTTTATTATGTATTTTTATTTTGTTAAATATTTAAATAATTTATAATTTATTTTATTAACAATAAATTATATCATTTTAAAGATCTTATTAAGACGATTGAAAGAAGACTAATATTGAATATATATTAATTAAAAATTAAAATATATCAAACACAACTACACATAATAATAAAAATTAAAATTAAAATACATACGAAATAATATTTATATAAGAAAATACAACACAATTTCGAAAAATAAAATATATAACTTCAAGAAAGGAAAATTAATAATCTTCAACTCCATCCGTATTTCCTCCCTAATTATCAAAATACTTGTCAAATTGATGACTTGATTCAACTCCTCCTCCACGTACTCTCTTTGCAACAATTCTTAATTGTTGGCGTCTAATAGATTCACACACAACTAGATCTGATATAAAATTTAAATACATTTTAAAGATTTTGTTCTCCTTCTTTTTCTTTTGTCAATGCTATTTTTCTTCTGTAAACGTAACTTTCTTTGCTTCAATAATTTGAGCTTTAAAAACTAGTAGAGCACTAGAGCTCATATTGGTTTTGGAGTATATCTTGGTTTTGTTTGAACATTCTTTTGAAGTGTTCATTTTCTTGTCTCATGGCGACAATAAATTGATTGTGTTCATAGTTGAGTTGCTTCTTCATTTTTTCCTTCTTCCTTTTAGTAAGACGTTCACCTACATTGTTTATTTTATTAATCATTATAGTGATCATCAGTTTTGAAATCATCGTCCAAATTAACAGAAAATGAGCAGGAGCCTAATGACTTGTTAGCTCTGGCATATTGTGACTGCGATCCTTTTGTAGTTCTCTTTTGACCTCTAACAATTGGCAAACTCCCAATAGCGTAAAATTTTTAATTTTTTACCATGTCTTTAATAATATGCATGTGATACATGATCAAATAAATTTAAATCCCTTTTTTATATTTGGGATCTTGCATTAGTAACTCATTTGCTTTATCTAGCTGTTATAAACAAAATATAATTCAAATTAAAAAACAAAATTATAACAAAAAAAGAAAAGAAAAGAAGATATTGACAACTAAATAACACAAATTTACAAGATACTCACAATATATTGTTCGGATGCACCACTTGAGTTCATGTTTACAATTTGTCAAACACATCCTCTTAGTTTGCTAAGTGTTGTGAATATATTTGACAGTGAGTTGTAGAGATCTCCAAGGTGGATGACTATCAATTTGTACCGCCGATATAGTATTTGCTATATTAATCCGCAATGTGTTCTCACAATTATTGTGTAGAACGATTCGTGCTCTTATTCGGATCTTGGGCAATATCCATATATAAACTACAACGTAGTTTATCTTCCTCATTTGACTATTTGAGTATGAGGCAGTTCAGTTGAACGTGAGATGTTCGACATATTTTAAAAAGTGTTAAACTAGAAGAGATGTAAAAAGATTTTGATATTCAAAAGAGTGATGATATTACTTCTAAATTTAACTGTAGTATTATTTATAGAGATATAAGGATACCAATTAACAATTAAAATTTAAAGAGTGTAAACAATTTGTTAAAGCTTATTCAAATTATAAAGATGTGATATCTTTTATTTGAATGTGTTTGCAAAAGATATGCATACAATTTCAATCAAATCTAACCTTATCGTTGTAGACAATTTTTTTAAAGCTTATTTAAAGATATGATATCTTTTATTGAATATGTGTGTAAAAAAATATGCATATCAATAATGGTTGCGATTATACTTAAAATAAATAACATTGTCTTCCATGATTGCCCTTGAACCCAATTTACTCCTTTAATAAAATTACATGAGTAGAGAAAAGTTTTGGGGCTTAAAAAAGGAAACTTTCAATACTCCGTACTCAGTACTCAAAACTCTGTGTGTAACACTGCACATTTCCAGTTTTTGACAGCAGATTTCCATTTATTTTTTAAAATATTCTGTGGCGCTTTCTCTTGTATATCCCCACCATGCATCATCACCTCTGATTCTCTTGTAGATCAGGAATTCAGGACCTCCCATAGCTTCAAAATATCTTCTTTCCCAATGGTCGAAATCTAGGATCTTGATTCCTGCTTTGAAAGAAAGGAGTCTTCTCATCAGATCTCGTTCTTGAATTCCAGAAGCAGCAGGGTTTGGGAATCAATGGCGGAACCCAAGAAGTACATTACTGCAGAGGAGCTGAAGAAGCACAACAAGGCAGGGGATCTGTGGGTGTCTATTCAGGGAAAGTGTATGATGTTTCAGAGTGGGTGAAGTCCACCCAGGCGGGAGCTGCCTCTGAGGAGCCTTGCAGGCCAAGAGTGTGACCGATTCATTTGTGGCATTCACCCAGGGACTGTCTGGCACCATCTTGACACCTTCTTCAATGGGTTTTACCTCAAGGACTACACAGTATCCGAGGTGTCCAAGGATTACAGAAAGCTGGTCTCTGAGTTTTCCCAAGATGGGCTGTTGAGGAAGAAAGGCATGGGTTTTTCATCTCCATGTGCTTCATGGGTACTCCTGTTTGCTGTGAGTGTTTATGGAGTTTTGTGCAGTGAGAATGTGTGGGTGCATTTGGTTAGTGGTGGGCTGATGGGGTTCTGTGGATTCAGAGTGGGTGGTTAGGCATGGATTCTGGGCACTATCAGATTATGATGACTAAAGGGTATAACAGATTTGCTCAGATCCTTACTGGGAATTGTCCTTACAGGGATAAGCATTGCGTGGTGGAGAGTGGAACCACAATGCCCATCACATTGCCTGCAAACAAGCCTTGACTTTGATCCTGATCTGCAGCACCTCCCTTTCTTTGTGGTATCTTCCAACCTCTTTAACTCACTCACCTCACATTTCTATGAAAGAAAGCTCAACTTTGACACATTTGCTAGGTTCTTGGTTAGCTATCAGCATTGGACATTTATCCTGTCATGTGTTTGCTAGGATTAATCTGTATGCACAGTCATTTGCACTTTTTCCAAGAGAAAAGTGGCCAATAGGGGGCATGGAGCTCTTGGGGCTTCTTGCATATTGGGTCTATCCATTGCTAGTTTCTTGCTTGCCCAATTGGGGGGAGAGAGCTATGTTTACTTGCTAGTTTTGTGGTTTACTGGGATCCAGCATGTTCAGTTCTGTCTCAACCATTTCTCGACCAGTGTTTATGTCGGACGCCGCCTACTAGCAGTGATTGGTTCCGAGAAAGCAGGACTGGTGGGAGTCTTGATATATCATGCTCTTCTTGGATGGATTGGTTCCATGGAGGGCTGCAATTTCAAGGTGGAAACACCATTTGTTTCCCAGGTTGCCAAGATGTCATCTCAGAAAAATCTCTCCCTTTGTGAAGGAGCTTTGTAAAAAGCACGGTTTGCCCTATAACTGCGCCTCGTTCTGGGAGGCAAACGAGATGACTATCAGAACGCTTCGTGCTGCTGCACTGCAAGCCCGGGATTTATCCAAGCCATGCCCAAAATTTAGTGTGGGAAGCTGTTATACACCCATGGATGATGAGATAGCTTTAATTTTGGGGTGTTTATTAATTGCTGTTAGCATTGTGATTGTGATTTGTAGTAGTAAATGAAAGTTTTCTGTCATTCTTTTGAGGCTTTAATTACTTGTGATTGAGTCTGTAGGGTGAGAGCAACACAGACATTATTGTGGTATTGCCTAGTGAATGAACTAAAAGCTTCTTATAAATTTGCACCCTTTTGGTATTGATGTTTTTTTTTGACGAGTTCTACTACATGTTAAATCTTATTTGAAAGGAGTTTTTAAATGTCTATCGGAGTCAGAACTAAGTCCTTTGCTTTACTTAGGTCATCTCCAACCTATCTACACTAAATTCTGCACCAAATTTTATTTCATATACAATCCATTTACATCAAATCTATTCATACACTAAAATAATTTGTATTCT
>VALG01002634.1:5000-10808 GCA_009835305.1 Ipomoea purpurea
ACACCTAGCTCTCAGCGGTAGCTTGTTGGGAACTCGTTGGAGTACAGGGGTCCTGTGTCAGGGGCGATTACGGGTTCACTGGAACTAGATACTAAAGGTTGGGAGGGTAGCCATAAGGAGGTTGGAACAGGGGCAGTATGACCTAGGTAGGCGACATTAATCAGAGTCGGTCTCGTCGATTGTGGGAGATGCACTACGACGAGGAGTGCTTTGTACCACGTGCCCGCATCGTGCTTGACTTGTGCGGTTGTCCTACCGCTCATTGTGAAACGTAGCGTTTAAGTGCTAACAGTGATCTTTTCGTACTGGACTAAGGCATTCACCATGTTGTCTTATGGCCGATTTGGGGCATGCCATTCAGGTCTTTATCCTTGAGGGCTGCTTTGTCGCCTGTAGCAGTCACGTGTTTGTCCTTATGCGACCTTGTGGTTACTTTGTCTCGGCGCATGAGTTCCCGTGTTATCTTTTGAGAGTGATGAGTCTTGAGTTGATTGTTTAAACTCTCGGTTTTTAAACACTATCCTAAACTACTATGTACGTTTCGTTCTACGGATTAAATGAATGTTTTGTAGCTGCTTACCCCTCCTATTTTTGCATCTCGCGCCCGCTAGCTGATATTAGACGGTGAATTTGGTGGGTTACCAGCATTATCGGCGCGCGCGGCTCTCGCGTTCGTCTCACTGTCTCTGGACCTCATTTGTTGTTACAAGAGTGATGTCTAGACGATCGCGATGTCGTAGTGGCCGAGTTAGCTTCAGTTTTCAGTGGTGCTTCTAGTGTTCCCTTGCTCTCTTTGGGCTGGTCGCCAGATGTAGCCGATAGACTTATGACTTGTGGATTATCAGGCAGTGTCATACACAGAATACAGATTTTGATCGACCGCGCGACATTACAGATTACCCACTCCTGCTCGCCGTCAAACGTGCCTACACACACCCCCTCGTTCTCTCGTGATTTTGTTTTCTGAGTCAAGTTAGCGTTTTTGTATCATAATCTCTCGCGAATGCGGCTTATGCCTGTTGATTTTGTTGTGTTTATCTGCATGATAGCTGCTCCACGACGACCACAGCAATATTAATACAGAGTCATGGATTTATCTTGGGGGGGAGACTTGCACTCTCCGCGTTCGCGTTAATTCGCGAGCTCCCGCTACATGGGGACTCTCGCCCCTTTAAGAGACTCTGAATAATTTTCTTAATTAACTTCCTATTCACTACGTAACAAAGTTCCAATTCTCTTAATTGCCTATTGATCTCGTTATTGGATTTTAATAGGCCGACTCAAGGTTTCCCTATCTAAAATTCTTAGCTTCTATCTAATAATGTTGGTTCATATGGTGTTAAGGGCTATGGGCCATACCTCTAGAGTTTTATTCCTTTATAAGCTCGCTAGAGCCTTTGTCATAATATTCTCGCTTGATAAATGGATTTTCTTTAAGGATCATGAGAGGTATATTTTAGTCCTTTCAACATCCTAACGAATGGTAACCCAGAATAGATAAATAATCCTTCAGAGACAATCAGACCCCTAGTCTTGACCAACGCTGTAGCTCAGAAGAAAAACAATTTGTGTGTGTCTCTATACGTCTCTATCCAATATTCTAAGCGTTGAGCTCTCCAATAGGATCTCACTCGTGCTAAGAACTCTCTCCGCCATCACTAACCAAGAGGTCAAATCCTCGTGTTATGTCATATCTTCCCTACCTAAAGAAGGAGCGGAACTCGCGCAACTCCATAGCAGCATGTTGCTCCGAGCACTTCTTTCTGCATACCCATAACACTTAACACCTTGGGAGAGAAGGAGGGGATAGAATGTCAAGAGGCTCGCTGTGTATAGTGGTTCAGTTTGGATTGCGCATGATACAGGCTTTATGCTTGCTCATCACCTTGCATACTTATCTATGCACGAATCCATTACAAGGCTGTTTTTTGTATTGGGGATTTATGCAGGTGCCTGCTATGTTGTATCCAGGAAGATTCTTCTGGTCTGGGAGAGTACGTATTCAGAAGGTGTATTAGGAAGTTTGGGGAGTGTTGAATTACGGCTTATAGCGAGTAACCATGTCTTACTAAGGAACCGTTTTAGACACTTGCTAGTTTAACCTGATTTCTCTTTGTGCTTCAATTGAGAGCAGTGAATTCTACAGCCATTTTCTATAGAATGGTAATTAAGAGCAATACCTTGATAGAACTTGTAGGTCTTTAGGAAAGTGATATTGGGTGTCAGAAGGGTTTCAGAATCGGGGCATATGAGCTATTCGGTCTATGGGCATGGATACGCTCAACGGTCGGCACGCCTACAGAAAGTATCTAGGAATGTGATGGACGTATGAGATAAAGTTCGCGATATGAAGTGCCTTTTCCGGTCCGGACGCTTTGTAAGAAAATCATATAGTACATTTTCATGCGGAATAATATTCTTTTCCCGGTGAAAGTGTATTTCCCTCGTTAGCCTATCACTTTCGTTGTGACAATGCGCGCTTTTCGTCAGCTGCCTGCGAATCCCATGGTCCAGGCCAAGATCGCACCAAACAACACCATGAGCGAAGGACTGAAGGGGATAGCGATGGGAATAAAGGACGAGAGGAGAGAGATACGAGAGCAGCAAATAGAAAGGAGCAGAGGTGTCACCGATAAGATAATACCGAGAGCCGAAGCGATAATTCGAGGGGAAAAAGCAAGCTCTAGAAAACCCGTGAAAAGCGCGCGGATGTGGGCAAGAGACCAAAATAGCAAGCGTGCGTGCTGCTAGGCGAAGCAGCCTGAATGCGCACCTCTCAACCTGCATGGTGAAATCCAGTTATTCAAAAGTAACAGGCCGAGAGGAAGCATCCCTAGCTTAGGCATCTTGAACGCCCGAAAGTATGAGAATACATCTTCAAGGGGCAGCTGGAATGGTAAAATCCCGGTCGTATTGAATTAACGGCCAAAGGACCACGCTTGCAGGCTAAACCCTTATACCAGGGTGACCGATAGCGAAGCAAGAGTTTCTACACAGATGGGAGATGGAAGCACGGAGAATAGAAATAAAAGAAACGCCGTCAGCATAGAGAAGAGGTGATATAGAAACAATCGTCAGAAAACGTAAAGGGCTCGCGCAAGTATAGGCGAGATAGGGTCAGAAGGAGAAACCTGGGTGTCCTCTGACACGATGATGCCTGTTTGAAGAGATGAGAACCGGCGACTCATAGGTCAGTTAGGCATTTAGGGATTTTTGTGCATGGGGTTACGGTCTTAGCCTATTCAACACTCCCCCAAACTCTAAAATCCTTCTTGAAAGTCCTCTTCCAAAAGATCTTCATTACACAAATCAAAACCCAACAAACACAAGAAATCTTAGATAAAGGAGGTGAGAAACTATGAAATAAAACCAAAGGAGCCTAGAACTTACCCTTCCTAAGCTTGTAAATGAAAAAAGGTGGAAACTTGATGGCCTTCTAGGTAGGGAAGATGAAGGATTTCTTTGGTTAGGATGGGAGGGTTTAGAGTGACTTGGAGAGTAAGCTAGAATGTAGAGAGAGAGAAAAAGAGAGGTTTTTCTTTGGCTAAGAGTGGAAGACTAGGGTGATTGTCTAGGAAATATATTGGGTTCCAAGTTAGGATTTGTGAAAAGACTAAAAAGACCTCTCATTCCCAAAAACAAGTTAAGAGAAAAATTAAAGTCTAGAGTATAAGGAATAAAGAACAAGTCTACCCATTGACCACATTTAAAAGGCTAAGAGATTTGGTAAAACTTGGTCCATTAACTATACTCAATAGGAATTAAGAGGGAATTGTTAGGTAAAATAGGAATTAATTAAGAAATTAATTCGAGTTTAAGGAGTGAATTTTCGGGGTGTCACAATTAACCACCGAGAGTGTAACACCCCCCAAACATGCTATATATAAAAGGTCTTAACACATGCAGATAACACAACAAACACTAGCACATCGGAAGATAAAAAGGTAACTTGATAAAACAAATCCAAAACAGGGGTGTTATGCCACGTTTACCAACAATGGTAAACGTTGTGGCGGTCAAATCTGTATTGTGTATACAACTATCCCAAAGTCATAAGTCTATCGCTACATCGGCTCACAAGCCAAAAAGCAAGGAAAAAAAACACTAAACTATCGGCCACTAGACATCGCGATCGTCTAGACATCACCTGAAAGAACACAAAGATAAACATGGGACGACGCCCGGTCAGCGATAATGCTGGTAACCCACCAATACCTGTTAAGTATCATACATAGATAGGATATGTATACAAAAATCATTTCGAAACGGAATACATATATATAAGTGTAAAACCGAGAGTAAACATCAACTCAAGACTCATCACTCTCAAAGATAACACGGGAACACATCCAAGACCACAAAGGACACAACAAAACTCAAGGATAAAGACATGACAAATGCAACAACATGCCTTTGTGACTACACACGTCACAAGAGAGAAACAATCAAGGCTACACAAGCCCTCGTGACATCATCACGAGTTGATATGCCTTCCTTATGCCCTGTTCCAACCTTATGGTACCCCAACCTTATTCTAGTTCCAACCTTTACCTCCAGGACCCCTGTACCCAAGTCCAACCTTATTCCCGGGAACCGTCGTTCCCCTCCAACAGTCCTCCAACAAAAGCCACTGATTTCATAGTACACAGGTACCGTACACACACATGCAAAACATGTCGGGATACACATGTTATCCAGAAATCACGTGAACCTTACACAAAGGCCACAACTCCATAATCACGTCACGGCCACCACGAGGACCGCTGCAATACCTTGGTGACTAGTGTCCCATACCACTAATCGTGCAATCCAGGTAAAGCCACACACATCACACTCAACAGGAAATCAATCAACGGATCACAACGAAGGTATGAAACATACTCAATCAAGGAATGGGTCACAGCCAACAACAAAAACGATGAATAACACAAGTTATCATCAACAATCGAAGGTACAAATAACACACACACTAGCATTTAACACAAACTAGCATGCTTTATCAAACGGAAAACCAAAGGTAGTTCCGAGGAACACACAAGACTCATCACGGTTCAACGAAACACAATGTTGAACACTTAGCACGATTCAAGACACAAAACCTACATGGATACCTACACATAGTTCTAGACATACGAACATCAAGAAGACACTCAAATAGTTCCACAAAAGAACACGGGAAGTCAAAGACCAAATACCGAGTCAAAAAGAATTCACGGGGAACAAATCCCCAACGCCACCAATTGTACCCCGCGGGTAGCCACGGGTGGCCCCTGGGTTCCGCCCGCGGGAACATTCCCACAAACGCCCCGCGGTGGGCGGCGGGTGGACCCTACCCGCCGTTCCGCCCGCGGGTACAACCTGTACCACTTCAATCCTTCGGGGATTTTATCCTCCAAACTCAAATTCAAGTCCAAACATGCCAAATCCACCAAATAACAAAATGACTTGAATCAAGGAAATACCAAGAATGCACAAAGAAACCTAAACACAAGCTTAAGAAGCTTTCACCAGAACAATGCATAAACCACATTTCATAGTAAACACAAGTAGAATCAAGAAATCACATTTGGTAAGCAAAATAGTTTTTAGAGCATGGGTTATCTCTGTAGACTAAAAGACTTCACTTTACCCCCAACAAGCCCCACAAGGCTTACTTTCAAACCCACTTCAAGATCAAACCAAAGATCATAAAGATCACTTTAAGAAAAGACACTAAGAGAACCAAAAACAAAGGAACTTAGAATCTTACCTCCTAGATGCCCAAATAGGTGAAAAGTTGAATCTTGGAAGCAAATCTTGGCAAATATC